>BMAW01002741.1:0-13074 GCA_019974015.1 Nephila pilipes | reverse complement strand
GATACAATCGTTCCAACGCTTTTCCAAATCTTTTTTTTTTCTCGCAAGAAATCTTTTTTGTTGCGAGTAAATAGCGGTAAACAGCTTTCTGAATCATCGACTCGTTGCTGTTTTTGTTCCATCGAAAGCAATCGCAGCACCCATTTGGAAAAAACCTTTTTCATGCTCAATTTTTCATGAAGGATAGTAAATACACTTCCATATGATATCTGTGTCATCTCAACAATCTCACGGAGCTTCACTTTACGATCTTTCATTATAATTTTTGTCACTTCACTCACATTTTCCGGTGTAACTGCTTCCACAGGTCTATCCGAGCGTTCCGCGTCATTTGTGTCGGTACGACCCCGTTTAAACTCGGCAAACCACCGACAAATCGTTGCTTTTGATGGACAAGAGTCCGGGTAACATTTTTCAATCCATTGTTTTGCTTGCACGGTGTTTTTACCCATTAAGAAACAATGTTTTATCAGAACACGAGAAACTCGGTTTTTTCCATTTTTTAAACAAACTACAAAACGACTTTACTCCAACCTCGATAACTCGGCTGTTTCTGGTCCGATCGACTTAAAATTTTGACACGTTTCAAGCAAAGGTTAGTACTCTAGGAAGACCTGGTTACTGGTTTACTACGAGCGCCATCTCTGGGTTAGTCTCGGGAGTTATTGATTGATGTGTTAAGTAGGAATTGACTTAAACATTTTTTTTCCATATTATTTCTGAATGAGGATGAAAATATGGATTGAAGTGATTCATAGGAATACAGAGAATTAAAGTAAAAATCAATATTTCAATATTGAGTTTAAAATAAATATTTGTGAGCCTCTTTCATTTTTACGTTATCTCCTGAATTTTAGTTAGGAATTTCCAATACATTTTCCATTCTTCCTCAAAATGAGGGTTAAAGTAAATTGTGTTGGAGACCGAAGCATATTTTCATTACACGCCTTCCAAAACCAATCTTTTTCATTCCAGAATCTCACTTACTTTTCCTCGAAACAAGAGTTTAAATTTATGTTTTCGTCGTACTTAAATTCGTTTTGGTTAAACATCTACCAAATTTAGGTAGAAGATAAAAAAAACTTGACAAACTTCTTATCGGTTTGCACTTTTAACCGGGAGATTATTGGCATCATCTATCAAAACTGAACTTGAGAATGATTTGTATCGACGAAGTCTGAATTACGCTTGAATTTTATACTCCACTAGTCTGGTGACACAAGGGATTAATTTGAGTGATGAAGTAGGTGTTCGATCGTAACTAAGAATTAAAAAGATTTATTTCAACAACACTGAGATCAAATTGACATTGAAGCATTACATTCTGACGAAAAGTTTCATATGAGAGGATTTCAAAATGTATAAATTTTAAACGACAGATGGCGCTGATATGGAAAGTTGGTGTTACCTTTCCAAAATACCATCTATTAAATGATGAGGAAAGAAAGTTGAAACTAATTAATTGGTTAGTGGCCGCATTAGCCTATTGGTCATGGTCGCACAATTGTTGCTGGTGTTATTTTCCTCCAATCGTGGGCTTATGCGTGTTAAATCTGGTCCAGGAACCAGGTCATGTCGAATGCATAGTGTAGAAGTTTAGAGAAGGGGATGCCATCTCAGGCATCCCAAGAACGAGCCTCAAAATTGTGAGGTCTGCCACCAATAGCTCTCGTGTTGCTTCTCAGTACGACGTTAAAAAGCAAATCTCAATTACATTGTTTCGTTTGGATTTGACAGTTATTTCCGACTTGTTAAAATTTGATTGATACCGCTTCGAGTTGTCGTCGTCATTTTGTGTATATTTGTGACTATCTATGAGACTTTGATGCATCATAATACCTTAGAAATTAATCAACAGTAAGAACTGGGCTGCTTTCGGCGAATCTACTTCAAAAAAGTTGGTTTTATCTGCAGTAAACATAATGGTGGCAGGTTTTTGGGATGGATATGACGTCATAATCATGGACTTCTTAGAAAAAGGGAAAATGAGCAATGGCCACACATTGCTGTAGTAAGTTATTTCCTTCCCATTTTTATTCCAATTAATCAGTTTTGCATTCTTAATAAAGGCATTTTTTTGAACCACCTTTATACTTACGGTAACGGTAACGGCTAAAATTACGAGGTTCCTATTTAATGAATTAAATTTACCCTCTCATCATAATTTGTATAACCTTTGTACTTATATAATGGAAAGTATTCTTCACTATTTTTAAATAAGTAGCATTGTGTTTTATTAAGACATCAGTGATCTCTGTACCTCAAACATAATATGAGGTGCTTGCTAGGGTTTCAGATGAGATTTCAATAAATTTATTTGAGTATTTCTTCATACATGAGAAATTTTGGCATATTTTTTTTGTAAATTTGGCATATTTTTACATAATTCTACAGTTCCAAGGAAAATAAATTCCCACAAATTAAATTAAGTATTAGAGAATGTTTTAATTCTCTTTCAGGAATGTCTGATTTCAGTTCTCGGCGTATTTGCAAGAACAATTTCGGGAAAAAGTGTAATGAAATTTTCTTTCTGAAAGAATTATTACAAAATAATAATAAAAATAAAATAAATAAAATAATTACATAAATAAAATAAAATAAATAAAATAATTACATAAATAAAATAAAAAAAATAAAATAATTACATAAATAAAATAAAATAAATAAATAAACACATAAGCAAGTAAATAATATAATACATAAATAAATAAACAAATAAATACATAAATACAAATAAATAAGTAAATAAATAAAATAATGCTTATATTAAATAAATAAATAAAAAAATAATGCTTATATTAAATAAATAAATAAATAAAATAATGCTTATATTAAATAAATAAATAAATAAAATAATGCTTATATTAAATAAATAAATAAAATAAAGTAATGCTTATATTAAATGAATAAATAAGTAAATAAATAAAATAATACTTAAATAATAAAATAAAATAAATAGATAAATAAAATACAAATTAATAAATAAAATAAACTGAAATAAAAATGTGAGGTTATCCCTTAAGAGTTTAAACTTTCTTTTGTATTTCTTTTGATTGAATTTCTATACAATTTTTAGAAAATCGTAAAAAATCATGCTGAAAACTTTTGGTAATAATTTCCTCGTTTCTTCTTTAAATAAATAAATATTGATTAATGATACTGTCATACAAAGACAGCATTCCTCTACAACTTTAAAATATAACGATATACGGCTATTGAAACAAACACCAATTATGTTGTTCGTGTTTGGCGTTAGAATAAAAAGTAACAATTTTGTTTGATAAGTAATATCTAGCAATATGTATAATGTAATAATAATAAATTCCACGGTATGAAACAAGCAACAGCACAGATATAATTTTATTTCACTCAATACATATAAACGAAAATATTCCAAATGCTGCAGAATTTTTTGAAATATAATTACGAAATCTATCGTCTGCTAAAAACAAATTTCCATAAGAAATCATGCTTTAGATTATCGAACCTTTGAAGCGATTTTAAATAAAGAATACTCTTCTGCCTTTCGATATTCGTAGAATTCTGTGTTTTACAATTTGTAATAAATATCTCGAAATTATTTCTTCAACGTAGAATAAAATAACCAGATCTTTTTCTCCACTGGTATTCTTCCTCTTTACATGGAAACTTACATTGAGACCTCTCACAGCATAATCGCCCATATCTTTCTCTGTTTCTTTTAAAAATGTAACATTCCATCGATTTCTTTCGCCGAGAAAATAGAGGAAAATAAAAAAAAAAACTTACAAAACGGAGAATGAAAAGCAATATAAACTTGCAAAGTGTGTCTGAAAGAGAGACAAAGGGTATTCGAGTTATTTCTTTTATATCTTATTCCTTAGCTCGAAAAAAATGGAGTTCTTTCTGAAAGTTGGAAAATTCCTTGTAATACATTCCAATGTATTCAAAGGCTTATATCGGAATGCGAAATTTGTTTTTCGATGTCAAACGTTCCCTTTTTATTCTGGCCGAAAATGTAAAAAGCATTAAAAGAGAAAAGTACGAACAACTGGGTATTTTAACAAGATATTCTTACTCTCACACATGGATATGAAAGCTTTTTAAATTTGGAATAAATTTAGTCTAATAACATGGATGTAAACATTTTTGCAGCCTCAATTAAATGGTTCAAACTTTCGGTTCAATAATCAAGCTTTATTTTTCTTTTGACTTCTATAAAAAAATATTAATATTGTCTACATAAAAAAAGCAGAAATTGGATTCAGTTTAATATATCTAATAGATCAACATAAGAGAGAATGGTATTCAAAATCTGCTTCATATTATTTATATGATAAGATGGTATTTATTATAATAGAAGAGGGATAAAATTCACTTATGTTTAATTATTGTCACTACTGAAAATATTAGTAAATTTAATTCATGTATGAGTCGAAAACTCTATAATCTCAAACTGCAAATTTATTAACTGATTGTTTTACAATTGTCTTTCTTGAAAGCAACACGAGTGCCAATAGCGACGGACCTTGAGATTTTGAACCTTAGTCAAGAGACGAGGAGGGCACCTTAGCTGGCTCTTACCTATCCAAATTTCTACACAACGCCAATAGGCAGACTTGTGACCTCTACGGTTTTAAAGTGCATCAATTCCTCCACGTGGTGGGTTTTTGGTTGCATCAAGGTTCGAATCCGTGACTCGATGGAATCAACATCGGCCACGAGTTCGCGATCATGAAAACTAGACTACCACAGCTAAACTGCAAAAATGCATGCATTGTGATAATGTTTTGTTTAGAGTTGTTTTTATAGTTGAGCCGAAATTTGTTTTACAATCGTTAAAATTTCCTCTCATTCACTTATTGTGGTTTTATTAGTCAAAGATAAATAGTGTTATGGGAATTTTCATTGTTATGCTATCAAATTCAATATAAAACTTTTTTAACTTGGTTTATATATCATTATATTTTAAGACAAAATCTTACATAAGAATATATTTCATTATTTTTCTTTAATATCTATTTTTTGGATAAAAGGCTGATATTGCTGTCTCATGATTGATCACTGTCATAAAACAGTGCTGAGTATAACTCATTTTTAACGACGTTTTTTGTATTATGCATTGTCGGTTTAGTAAAAAATGCCAAAATAACTCTTGTGTCGAAAAGGAAATTTAAAATTTGTTGCCAAGCGTAACTGTATTAAAATTTAATTTAAAAATAACAAATGATTTTCCTGTTATGTGACTTTTGCTGAAATTCTAAAATTATATATTTGACATTAAAAATTTCACTTTCAGTTTAGAATTTCCAAATATATAAAAGTTTATTTTATTATTTTTATTCAATAAATTGTTTTGTTATTAACATAGCGTGATTAATATCTTTAATGATTTCATGTTTGTATATTTTTTACTGAAGGATTTATAATAAAGAACTTCATGAAATAACTTTTTACAATTATAAAAATTCATCACGTCATTTAGAAAAATAGTTTTTCTAATTGATCGAAAACCCTTTATTTCAATTAGTATAATTTCAATTAAACTCGAAATAAAATTTAGAAAATGTATATTAATGCATTCTACTTTCTCTGATTTTAGTGAAACATATCACCGAGTAGCATTTTTGTATTTGTAGGTTTAATAATTTGTTTTCTTTTGTAATGTTATGTATACAACTGTCGACATAGCCATCTGTAATTACCAATACATTAATACATTTATGATAAAATCTATTTATTAATATTCAATACATTTGTAACGTTGGGCTGTTCCGGTTTTCTCTTTCCTAATCTTGGGGGATTTCTTAAACTTGAAGAGAATGAAATTCCAACTCCTTGCCGACCAAATGAAACATTATTAGACAAATTAGATGAAGTTAAAAAGTGTAATAAATTGACATAGGGATAGTGTTATATAAACGAAATAGATATGGGAGGAAAAGGAGACGAATAGGTGATAAAGAGAAGACAATAGATGCTTGTAAATTAATTGGAATGAATTATTATTGTGAGTGAATTATCACTTGTAGTAAAAAATTTACTAAGAAAATTGATGACTCCTGGTTAGAATAATAAGAGCATAACCTGCTTTTTTCCAGATGTGTCTCACTCTATGCGAGTGAATTGATAAGTTTAGACTATATTGTTTGATTCTAAGCTAGGATTTGAGCACATGAAGGGTTATTTGAGAGAGAGCGATAGTTGCGTACACTGTGAAGGTAGTTAATAAAACAGTGTTGCTTTTTTTCTGACGACTCTTCAATTGGATTTGTGATCTTATTTACTATTTAATTAAACATTATCATGTCTGTAGAGTTATAAAATGAAAGAATACGGCTATGTCCCCCTTTTAAATTCTTTCCATGAGTGGGTCATTCTTTCCCACATAAAATCGATAACAAATTTAAGAAATAGCATTTGTTACACAATATAAATGGAACTTTCCAATAAAATTTTCGAATACGAAGATCATGTTAGAAACATTTAATTTATCAAAGAGAAAACCTTTTGATACTTACTGGGGAAATCCGTTGTTTCCCTTAATTTTCGGATTCACTGAATTAATTAAATAAAATTTAACAGTTTTCGAAATTCCAAGAATACTTTTTTAGAATAAAGTTAACAGTATCTCATTAGCAAGAATCTTAGGAAGTCAGGAAATAATATTTGTTTAATTTAATTTAAGATAACATTTTTTTTGTCTCATTTCCTTTCTCCTGTTTGAAATCTTAAGAATCAATGGAAATATTTTGAATTTTAAAGAGTTGTGTCTTTAGAAGAATTACAGCATACATTGTGTGTGTGCAGTTAGGCTTATTTTTGTTGTAAAATTTATCTAAGACGTTCCTTTTTATCAATGGAGAGATAATTTGAATACGTATTCATAAAAGTTCTCTATGAGATATTCAAAAGACTTAACTTCTTCTTCTCGCATTATATATTTTTAGCAGATATATTACAAACATATTTGTAAAAATAAAAGTTTTCTATTGTATTAAAATAGAAAGGCGGATTCTTAAAGGTATGCAATTTAAATAATACTTATATTAAATTGACTGTTAAAAAACATTAAAATTTTTGTTCCATTGCTTATAAAAAATGAGAATATATATCTATCAATTTCCTATAACTAAATTTTTCAGCAACCCTTAATTTTCGCAGGACAATGAAACGCTTTCAGTTTTTCAATGTTCTGTGAAAATTATGGGTTATAGCTCTGGAGATGGTTTAAGAAGGGTTAATTAAGGGTTTTACCCTTAATTAAGGTTTAATTAAGGTCTGAAATTAAGGGTTATACTCTGAACTGTAGTTTGACGTAATCTGAAAGTTTTAATGAATGTATGTTTCAACTAAAAGTATATCGTCTCTAATTATAATTAATAATTATAACCCATCAATCAATAACTCCCGAGACTAACCCAGAGATGGCGCTCGTAGTAAACCAGTAACCAGATCTTTCTAGAGTACGAACCTTTGCTTGAAACGTGTCAAAATTTTAAGTCGATCGGACCAGAAACAGCTGAGTTATCGAGGTTGGAGTAAAGTCGTTTTGTAGTTTGTTTAAAAAATGGAAAAAACCGAGTTTCGTGTTCTGATAAAACATTGTTTTTTAATGGGTAAAAACACCGTGCAAGCGAAACAATGGATTGAAAAATGTTACCCGGACTCTTGTCCATCAAAAGCAACGATTTGTCGGTGGTTTGCCGAGTTTAAACGTGGTCGTACCGACACAAATGACGCGGAACGCTCGGGTAGACTTGGGAAGCCCTTAACACCGGAAATGTGAGTGAAGTGAAAAATTATAATGAAAAGTGAAGCTCCGTGAGATTGCTGAGATGACACAGATATCATATGAAGGTATTTACTATCCTTCATGAAAAATTGAGCAGAAAAGGTTTTCCATGGGTGCCAGTGATTGTTTCGATGGAACAAAAACAGCAACGAGTCGATGATTCAGAAAGCGTTTATCGTATTTACTGCAACAAAAAGATTTCTGCGAAAAAAAAAAAAAAGATTTGGAAAAGCGTTGGAACGATGATCACCCTAAAAGGGGATTACAAAAGGTGTTATGTTGATGAATAAAAAAAAATTTTGCAAAAAAAATGTTGTTTTCAATGTTAGTCTCGGGACGTATTGATCCATGTGTTAGGTCCTTACATGTACAAAATACAATGATGTTTTCCATACTTTGTTGGCTGACATTCCGAAATGAATAAGAAGAATTTCAAATAAAAAATAATTTATTTTAAAGGATTTCTTATCAAAAAGGATTTTTATTTCTCTCTTAATGTCCAACTAAAATTATAGGAAAATTCATTTAACTGCCACTATTTAATTAGATATATAAAACATGAAAGTATAAGAAATAAGTTATCCTTTTTAGGTATATTTACCGGATTGCCCTTCAAATATTATAAGCTCTAATGATGGGACTAAATGAAAGGACACCGTTGCTTAGTGGTCATGGTCACGGACTCGTGATTGACATTGTTTTCGTGGGCTCAAGTTTTGTTGTCATTGAAGACCCACCGTGTAACGGAGTGAATGTACGTTAAATTTGGTCGAAATCCGAAGTGCTCCTGTGGTTTGGTGTGGAATTTTGAATAGGCAGGTACCAGCGTAGATGTTGTCCTCATCACCTGAGCGAGATTCAAAATTATGAGGTTTGACGCCAACACCCTCATTGCCCGTTGCCATACCCAAAAAACATCTTTCTTACTGGGAGTTCTGGCAGTCAGCTAATAATTATTGGCGGTATTCAGGTTCATTCCTATATTCCAATACTAGATTTGATTTTTTATTCCAATTATGGTTTTATTGCTTGCTTCTTAACTGGGAATGGCCCCTTCGTATGCCATATAAATAGATTTAATTTGAAAAATACAAATTTATGTTCCTGTGTCTGGGGATCCTGACCCCTAAGTTCTCTTTTGTACTTTTTCTCTAAAGTTTTCATTTAAATAGCCGTGTCAATGAAGCAAAACCTATTTTTCCGTGTGTGACAACCCTAATTTACATTTCAATCTGAAATACTGTATTCTTACCAATCATAAAAGTTTCAAACAAATCTCATGTTTCAATTTTTGATTTCATATCTGAATATTTCAGTTTTCAATTTGGTGTGCAAACTTGTACCAACGCTATGGCCTGCCGACTCCAGGCAGACTGCCTGTGGCGAGAATTTTAGTATCAGCATCCGTTGTGAGCAGGAAATCGTGATATCATTGGGTTTCAGATCAATATGCATTTAAAAAAAAATGAAGAATGTGAGGTATATAAATTACGACGTCACGCACTGTAAACACACTGTAAGTTTAATTTACTTCTGAATTTCGAAATTGTGAAAAATCTTGTGTTTCTTATTCCAATATGTACTGCTATATTTTACTCTTTATTATTGTAAAAAAATTCTTTTTGCCAATGAATGCTGATTGCGGGAGTGATTGTCTCCCCGGGTGGCTGGCTTTGTTGTGTCGTTGTCTTACGAGCTGTGAGTCACAGGATAAAAGCTTGAATTACAAACTAGGATTTTCACGCACTGACTTCAGCCAAATAGGCCTCGGTTCAACAATAGGACAGTTTAAATGAAAACTTTTGGTAAGAGAGCAAAGATATTAGTAACGGACCTCGTAATTTTGAGCCTAGGTCAAGTGGCAAAGATGACATCTGATCTGGGTCCTTCTACTTCTAACTTCCATACCACTGTAACTAGAGGATTTCATTAGCCACAACAGATTTATCGTACATCAGCTCCGGCTACGCGACAGGTCGTTAATGGCAATAGGGCACGAACTCACGACTCGACTAAAATCGCCGGCCACAAGTCCACGACCATGACCACTGGATTATTGCAGCCACAATATGCTTATTTTAAAATTAGTATTAAAAACAGTTTTTCTAAGAAAAATTCCTAGTAGATCTGGATTCTCTTCAGAGAATCGAATGATTTTTCGTAATCATGCAATATGAAACAAATTTCTCTCTTTTTAATCAAGTTGTAATCTTAAACTAGAAATTTTATTTTTTTAATTATGCATAGTTATGTTCAACTCATGATAACACACGCATGTCAATATTTTGTACTCAATAGATAATATTTATTTAATAGATCATATTATATCATAATGAGATAAAATATATTAACGATATTTCATTTACTTTCACTTTTTATCATTTTATTTTGTTTGGTTTTGATTGGAAACCTATAAGAATTTTTAAAAATTAATATTGAATTTTTAAGCTCTTCTCTCTCCGAGACTTCAATTTGATAACGACATAATTGTCCCATAGATGGCAATGCTTTCCTATGATATCGGCGTAACTTACCCTGGAGCTTATCTTTATGAATTTAGTTTGAAAAATTCATTAAATAAATTTGTTTTTATATCACAATTCATGTTTAACAAGTCTGGGATTATCTGACATTGAAAGATTATTACTATTATTATTTGCTGAAGTGGTTATTCTTAAGAGCAATTGATTCTTTGAACATCCTTGACTTTAAATTTTACTTCGCTTTCATTACAATTTTCTGAAAACAAATTATCGCAGGAAATTGTGCATAACATTTGACATCTGTTTTAGATAACAATGGAAAAAATTTGTTGGATGAGTCGTATGTGTCATTCCTTTTATTTAATTGTTTTGATACCGTCTTTCAAAGGCGAATATTTTATACATCTAATGAAATTTACAAAAAAAAAAAAAAAAAAAAAAAAAAAAAAAAAACATTTAGATTTTTCTTACTTAATTGTGAGTCAAAAATGAATATTAGAAAAACATTAAGGGACTTTGAAATTTTGTTTTATAGTAGTTATTTTATTTCACTTCATAAAGTGGTAGCTGAAATTATTTTTAGTCTACATGATCTTATTCCAGAAATAATCAATACAAAAATGTTTTATTCAATTTTTAAAGAATACACTTATTCAATTCTATGCTATCTTTTTTCTTATTAAAGAAAAGGTCACGCTTGTAGACATATGATTGCACTCAAAGAAACAAGCGAGAACATTAAATGAAAATAAATTTTTACGTGAATTACAATAAAACAAGTAGAATATTTTAATTATTTCCTTATATTTTCGTTGATATAAAATTTGCTCAGTAAAATGAATGAAGTTTAATTTTTTATCCAATTAATTAACCAAATTCTGAATAAAATAATTGTAAAAGAAAAATTAATCCTGAAAGAGGTATTGTTACTTTTTATCCATAGATATTGTCACGCAAAAGTTTGGATTTTGTTGTCTTCCCAGTGGAAGAACTATTACAACGGGAAAAACTGTTTTACAGACAATGTCAATGTACATAAATAACGTTTTAGGTAGCTTTGGCGTTAGACGTTCCATTTGTTCCCTTTTTCTGTAAAGGGTTAGAAGTATCTGTGACTAAAATCCTTGATTAGAAATTCTAGATGAGAGTTTTTGGCATTATTTCTTATTTTCACGGTTTTTCAGCTTTGATTGATGCTTAAATTTCAAAAAGGATTTTTATCAAACTATCAATTCAATTTCCATTTACTTGAAAAATCTTAACATATAAAGTGAGTTGTCTAAATGTGTCTTTTTGAAATGTTATTTTTTGTAATAGGGGGACATTTTCCCACTTTCTCAGTTTAAATTGCACGTGAGAATAAGTAACATCAAAAAGCTGGTAAAATAATTTTTGATAGCATTTATATATCCATTATACAATAGCGATATTAAGAAGAAATCAATAGCAATTTTATTTCTAACGAAGATTTTCCAAATTGTTAATGAAGGAACAGTAGGAATTACCCCAATTTAATCTAAATTTCCTTAGCAAATTAACTACACAACTGTTTCCCTCCTTTAGTGGGCAAGTTTTGCCTCTAAATTTAAAGCTAGGAAAATACCATTCACTACTTTTGATTGGACAACAGGTATCACCTTCTTCTTTTTCGAGCGTTTTGAAGGATCGAAAACGACTCGGGTTTCCACTGGAGCTAGTGTCGCTCTCAAGTCCAAAGCCTTACAGAAACTATAAATGAGTTCCGAATGGACGACAGGAAATATTTCTCTCTTTGAGAGTTTGAAAATAGTATCCTCCGTCTCTGGAGCTAACCCCACTTTTAAATCCGGAGTCAGACAGACCTTTGCAGCAAAAGAGCTTTCACCAGACACTTTATCATCAACTGAATTCTCCCTAAATTCTATTGAGCTACCTCCACCTAATAAATAATTTATAAATTAATTACTTGTAAAAGGAAATATTTCTAAGTAATCACACTAACTCACTTTAAATGTGGAGAGTTATTCTGATAACAGTTTCCTATTTTAAATCTTATTTTATTTTTAAAATTATTAGAATATAAGATATACGATCCTCTACAAATATTTTCTTTTAAATATCGATGACTTCGAATTTTTAATACATTATTTCTATTGAATTAATCATAAAATACCAGAAAAAAATAACTTTGTAGATTTAGCTTTTATTTTCTTTGATAAATATTCCTTAAAGTTTGCAAAAACTTTGAAAATATTTCTTAAAAGATGGTACTTTTCGAGCCAAATCTCAAAATTTATTACATAGCAGTCTTAATTTGCATGTTCACGCTCTCTTCTTCGGAGAAAACTTTCTAATAAAATAATTTTTAAGGACCAAAAATTCCCCAAGAGAACTGTTAGCGAAAAGATCGTGGATGGAGCCGTCACAGAGCGTCTACGATTCCATGTCAAGACCTGCTGCAAAATGCATTAGAAATAATGGGGGCTCAACATCCTATTGAGAGTTGTAGTGATTTTGAATAGTGATCAATAACTTTAGCCATGGTCATGCTAAGTTTTTATTTATTTTTGCTTAAGAGTACTAACTTGCTTTCAAGAATGATTTCAAACTGACTATTCTTTCTGGGTGTAGCATTTTTGACGATGAGTGTAAATTCATTTTTAGCTGTTTCTTAATATTAAAAAATTTCCGTTTGTATTAATATTTACTGAAGGATAGAACTCAAAGCATTTTGAATTCAGGTTCTATGCTTTGACTTTAAGCAAAGTTAGTCATAACAGTAAAATTAAATACCAGTCCTTGTATTATAAGTAAACACACAATGGGTATTAAAAATTC
>BMAW01002714.1:262067-277185 GCA_019974015.1 Nephila pilipes | reverse complement strand
GTTCATAGGGAGAGAATTTTAATTCAAACAACACATTAATTGAAGAGGATAACTTTATAGAGCCCATATAAGCCCAAGTCAGTTTAATTAGGATGTTTGAATACAATTTGACAAAATTGTATTCAAAAAGTAGATTATAAGGTAAACTATTTAAATGAAATATTAGACAAATATTATCTGAATATAACTTTTTTAAAATTCGAATCAGAATGTGGCTGAATTATTAAGTTTTCGGTCGTTTGAATGCTAAGAAAACATTTGGAAAGTATAGCTAAATGTTTCAAGTTGAACTGTTTCCTCCAAGAATTTCAAGTATCAGAACTGTTGGACAGGAACAATGAACATTAGCATATATTAACATATCAGAAACTTACTTTCCTAATTGATGAGCAATTTAAAAAACAATTCGCTAACGCTAACATAATTCAAATTGGATAGAATTTACATTTACCAAAAGTGTAATAGCTTATGTTCTTTCAATTTAAAAAGAAAAATAATTTTAAATTAGTTCACAGAATATCAAAATTTCATTCAGCAATAACGATTTTTTACTGCACAATAATTGAATATGGTTCATGTTTGCACCTGAAGAAATACACGAACTCTAAATATTCCAAGCAACGATAGAAAATGTACTCAATGTTTCGAATTGGATTTTTTTTTGTATAACAACACAAAAAGGTCTTTGAAAATAGCTCCTTATGCTTAACTGAAGAAGGAGGTGAATACCGTCGAAGATACAGAGAAATATTATGTAAACATTAAAGTAAGAGATGACTTTTTTTTATAAGTTATATTAAGCATTAACAAGGAAGATAAATGATGGACGTCTCTTTTCAAAAGAGGTGGGTGTGGAAGCCTCATGGCCATGGTATCAGGCTCGCTGCCAGTGGTTTTCGTCGATTCATGAGTCCGAGTCTACAGGCAACTAAAGAAATGTCATATAACCGACTCTGATTCATGTTAAATCTGTCGAGACTCAGAATCAGCTGGCGTGGAATGGATGTTTGAAGACATTAGTGTCTGCTCAAGTGTTGTCTTCATTACTTGACCGAAGCTCAAAATTCATCACTAATACCATCTTTCGTGTCATGTCCTGTAATCCAAGACCAAATTTTATCTTTTTTTTAAAAAAAAATCGAGTTAAGGTCTTATTACTCGCTTTTTAACTGGTTATTATTCCTACGATTGTCATTAAATTCCTTTTGTTTGAAAAATGCTAATTTATGTTTCTGTAGCTCCGTTAGAGATGTGGACCACTATGTTTTCTCTTGCCCTTTTACCAGAAAAAAGGTTCATTTAAATTATCCTGTTCTGCAAGCAAAACCTATTTGACTGAGGTCCATGTGCGAAAATCCTATTTTTTATTTCATGCTTTAATCTTTTATTTTACCGGCTCGTAAAAATTACTCAATAAATTACATAATTGCTTGAATTTTTATTTCCTTTTTGAATATTTCAATTTTACTTATTGTGCGCTTACCTTGGACGAACGTTGTGACCAACCATCACCAGGTATACTGACTGTGGATGAGAGTCGTGGAAATCTGACGTAAATAAATATAATACAGATTAATATGCATTCCAATAAATAAATAAATAATGAAACTTTGGAAGTTTAAGAACAATGACGTCATACTCTGTAAACATATGGGAAGGTTTTGAGTTATTCCAGAATTCCCATATTATGTAATATCTAAAAATTTTCGTTCCAACATGTACTGCTGCATCTTATCCTGTATTGCTGTAAAAAATTATTTTACCAGAAAATACTGAGAGAGAAGATATTGTATTTCAAGTGGCGGGTTTACTAGCTTTAAAAAATTTGGGTCTGCTCTTTCCCCTTGAACATTCCAACCAATAACTATCAAACTTCTCGTACAATATTGCCAAAACCTATACAACAACCAGTTAATATTCAAAAGAGATAGGTGGCATATCAAAATTAATTCACATATGGATTTTACTGAGATTTCATGCAAACTGTTTTAACTGTTCAAAATATTTGTGATAGGTTAGCTATTAGAAAGTTTTGTGGTCCATAGACAACTTTGCGCTTTAGTATAGAAGAATATGTTGTATGACAATCTTTAAAGCAAATAAATTGAAAAGGAAAAAAAAAAGCCCGAAAGGAATTTGATTCAGAGCTTAGCAATTCATAATAGATTTATATATATATATATATATGTGTGTGTGTGTGTGTGTGTGTGTGTATGTATATATATATAGAGAGAGAAGCTCCTCACAGCACTCACACATGATCACCGAAAAAGACGCAATCAGTTTAAAAAAATTAATATATTCCATCCGCCAAAGCTAGGAAAATTGAATACAAACGTATCATTTGGCATAGCCTATGCAATGTCTGTACAAAATAATCTTACAGCCCAATGTATTCACAACGTTTATTGGTTTTATGAGTTGATGGCACTGGATCATCAACGGATATATCTACCAAACACAATCGTGTCAAAAAGACTTAAGCTTAAAAAAATAACAAAAATCTGTTCAAAATAACGACCGTTGAAACAGAAATTATCAGTTCTGCAAATTCAAATATTATAATTTTAATAACCATATAATTTTATTAATAATAGTTAACCATCAACTAAAATTATACCCTCCACTTCAGAATGCACTAATACAAAGAGTGCACAAACAATTAAATCAAATTCCCAAATCATTAACAGAATACTTGTCAGCTAATCCTCCTACTAAGAATGTCAGTCCTTCGGGTCTGAAACTCATACTAAGCACAAACAATATAATGCAATAAAGCTACGCACAACTAAAAATAAAATTCCAGCTCAAATTAAAAACGACATTCTGAAGTGTCAAAAGTATAAAATAAAGGAATAATAAGAACTTGATGATGCAATTAATGTTTAAGTATCGGATGAACATAGATGTTAATAGATAATTACGCTTTTGTATCATCTTCGAAATACAGGAAATTCTTTTCCACATTTTCTTTCTTTTTCCATAGAATCCTGATTTTATAGAATTATCGAAGAGATAAGTATAAGGCTGCAGAAATGTTATAAAATGATACCAAAACCAAATGTAATCCAATTGTATCTGCCCTCCCCGAAACGTATATATATTTAACAGAACCAATATCCACCATTATAGCAAATTTTGAAAATGTTATATGATACAATAAATGAGTAGGGGTGCTGCTTTCTTGATATTTTGCACTTTAACTATCACTCAACACCGTTTACATATTAACAATTAAAGTCGTTCCTATTAGAATTTATATCCACACAATAATAACAGTACTTAATAAATGTCTCTCAAAACCCGGATAGACATCACGCACTTTAATAACCTCATCAATAGAATCCCTGAGGCTCTTATTTTTCTCGGGGAGTTTATTGCCACAGAATTCTTTGTGTCAGTAAAAAACATCACTAAAGAGACTATATTAGAAAAAATCCTTTCAGGTGACAATCTGTGTCTTTTAAGCAATAACCAACCGTCTTACTTCCATTCTCACCCACCCACAAGGATATTTAATTCAATTGATCTGGATATTTGTTTCTCTTCTATATAATGCTTTTGGACTAAAAGTAACACATATTTCAGCTACTGTGACCACTTTCCGATTGTATTAGATTGAACAAATCTAATTGAAAAAACTCCACACGCTGCAATAGATATTCTTATGAAACAGCTAACTGTCAGCTATTTTCATGTGTAGTAAACATAACCAAAAAATTAATAAATTCATATAGTATTAATGAGATTGTTAGGAACATTACCAATATTATCATTGAAAACACTAATATATCATAAAAAAGGAGCCTCTGGTAAGCAAACAAACTAAAAATAATCTAACTCTTGATGTAACACCAAGGAAGGTCATGCAAAGTTTTTAAAATATATTCTATCCTCATTAATTTTTATTTCATACAATAAGAATGATGCTATTTTTAGAAAAATATCAGCAATGAAGCTAGAGAGAATCTCGGAATTGATTTTATAGGATCTATTACGAGTAATAAAAACATTACAGGCAAATAACTGTGGGACAGACTGAAAAGTTTCTCCAGAGTGTATTTAAATAAACAATATCTATTTTTTAAATACAATTAACAAAATGTCTCATCTCCGGAGCACATTGCAAATTCTACAACTTACCTCTCGTACTTTCAGTTCCTATACTTAATCTGGAAATTTCAAAAAAAATAATAATTGCTGCGAAAAGAGAAATTTCATTTTTATCACTAGACTAAGGATTTTATTTCCCATGAATTAGAAAACGTTATGGATCATGTACGTAAATGATCTCTTGGAGAATCCAATTACCAAATAATAAAAAAAAAATATTTTTCAGAGAATTCACGAAACATTCTTTTAAATTTTATAGCAAGGTATGGGAAACATACACTTTGCCTCGTTCATAGAAATATTCAATATTTTTTCATATTTTAAAAAACCGCGAAAAGATCCAACAAATTATCGTTATATCTTACGCACTTATACAATCAAAATTCGACTACGGTTGCATGATATATGGTTCAGTCAGAAAATTAAGTTTATGTAAATTGAACACTGTCCGCCTTACTCTATGACAATGTTTCGAAACTTTTCCGAATTTTCCCTTCCAAAGTTTACATGTGGACTGTACAGAGTATCTCTTAGACTTGAGAAGAAAATTTTTGTCTCTTCAATAATATTTTAGATGTATATCATCAATGATTTTATCATTTTCACAAAAAAAAAGTTAGTTTTAGATATACTTAATTGTACGAAACGGCTTTCTATTCCACTTCTTCCAAGTAGAGTACAATTTTTAATTGAGGGCTATGGATTTTAAATTAAATACATTTATTACATCATAATTCTTTTGCCTTTTTCAACAAATTAAAATTAAATTTTCAACTATAAGTAATTGAATTTTCTCATAATATCGGTAAATCTCAAATTAAAAGGAACTTGCTTAGTTGGAAAAAAAAACTTTTGAACTGATGTCTAATTATGTTTTCGAAAAAAATTAAATTAAAAATGAAATTTAAAAACTCAAATCCTTGAGTGCTTAATCTATTCTAAGAGATTTTTTGGACACCTTTTGATGTATTATAATATGGAATAAAGTCGTTTGGTGTTAGAATACTTGAAATATAATATAAATTGAATATATTTAGTCATTTTTTCTCTCTTCATCTTTATTGATTATCGCGCAAACGCAGAAAGAAAAAAAAATGAGCTGCAGAATGAATTGCGTTTATCTTTGAGGTAATTGAATTTAATGAATAATAATAACATCTAATTACGCAGTCATTTCTAACAAACCTCAAAAGGCATTAAAATTTTTATTTTATCTTTATTTTGAAATTATCGTATTATAAAAGTAATTATTTTTAATGCGTATAATTGATTGTTAATTAGAGATATGTGTAATTAAATTCTAAAGTTCCCCTAAGTAATTGTAATTCTTCAATTAAGATAATAATGTCTAGTTAATAAAGAATCATTCACTCTTAGCACTTAATTTTATCCCCGAAAGAAGGATTATTAACATACAATACCTGGGGGGAAATGGCTATGATTATTTAGGGTTTTAATATTTAATAATTACCAATCAAATATTACACAGATTGAAAACTATAAACTATTCTTTTTTAGCATTCCGCCTTAATATAACCTTAATTAATTTTGCCTATTTTTAATTTATGTATTCAAGAATTACAGACAATTTTATAAAAGTTAAAAGAGCTAAAATAATATTTTATGCTTTTATATAAAAGTTAAATTATCTTAAAATAAGGTAGAAATATCAATTTCAAATGAAAGTAGGAAAAACTTTTAGTGCTCCCATTTTTTTTTTTTTTCGCTGCTTGCAGATTTTTTAATAAGAATAATCGTATATTTTTCTAAGAATTTGACTTTTAGTTTTGATTGCTATAAGCGAAGAGTCTTACAGAAAATCATTGTTCTAATAGGAATAGTAATAGGGATTAATTTATGATTCTTTTTTTTTTAAAAAAAAGTAACAAGAATGTTAAAAACAGTTTATGCACCCATTAAAACAGGAATTTTTAATATCTCTGTGTAATTTTTTTTTTTGCAAAATAAGTTTAATTCCAATGTTTAAATCAGTTTTGTATAAAATATTTGATGCAACTACTTAATCAGCATTTTTAATATAACTAAGCTAGTTGAATGAAGAATCTTCACTGCAGTGAACAACCTTGTCAAAACAATCCCATATTCCATAATTGTACATAAGGAAGTTATATGTTCTGAATTCAAACCCGGTTAAAATATGTTGCCTTAATTATTGATAAGACTTAGTTCATTAGCATGCATAGACAGTATTACTCAATTTTCCTATAGTTCTGTACATCATATGGGAATAATTTTGTTGAAAATAGAAGGAACGAGGAATGTGTTTTTAATGTTGATGAACAGTTGTATTGGATGAAAAAATTTCTACTCGAAGAGTATAGTTTCGACTTCATGAAAAAAATCCGTCTTATATTCAAGTACTAATAACATTTTTGAAGATTGTGTTACGAAATTGTTTCCAAAGTCCTATAAAACTTTGGGTAAAAATTGTAGCATCAAATCTTAAATTGATTTGAAGTTGTATAAAGGGAACATATAATGAAATTATGTTAAATTTATTTTCCTGATACGGATAAAATCTATCCATTATGATAATATTTTGTTCCTAAGCTAAAAAAAAGAAACTTCTTTATGAGATGTAGAATATCTTGTGGGCTTATGCATAGATTTTATCATTTCTCGGTTATCTGATCTTTACTTTAATATATTATTTAAATGACAGACCAGTAACATACGTAACAGTTAACAGACCATTCGTAACATACGTAGAGGATTCATTACTTACCATAAAATTGATTTCATACTGTGCAATCAAGTGTATATTCAACTTAATATTCTCTTTTCTCTCTCTCTCTCTCTCTGTGTGTGTGTGTTATATCCATTCATTACCAACCTAGTTCTATATATAGCTTTTTTTCCCCTTATAAGAGTCGCAATAGAAATAAATTAAAATACCATTTGTACAATTTTAATCATTTATAGTTTATTAATATTAATTTTAAAAAATAACATTATTTACTTAAATCTAGAAATTGATATATTAATTCATTATATTTACTTTGAGGCAATTAAAAACTTAACAGTAAATAGAAGCAATCAGATTCGAGAATAAAAATATAACATTTTCACTTATATGATATTTACACGCATGCTTAGATTTGGAAATCGTTATGAAATATATTTTCTGAAAACTAACTAACAGTTAATAATGTTATAAAAATTAGGTATTTCGGTATATGTAATGAACAAAAGTATTAAAAAGTTAAAAAAATATTAGAATAAATGAATTGCTCACAAAAATTTGTAAGTTGATTACATTTCTTATATATATATATATATATTTCCTTTGATATATTTTTACTTAGCACCAAATATTACAATGTTAGATTTTTGCCCTCTGTTTCGATTGAATTTATGGAATTTTCACACTTGTATAGAACATTTACCTGTGTAGAAAGTTAGACCTCTAAAATATGTTTAACCGGTCAATATGTCACAAGCAAGACTCAAAAATTATATATGTTATGTTTGATTTTAGTTTTAGTCCCTTCCTCTCCATGTTTGTTCTTTCTAGTGAATTGAAGTTTGTTATTTGTGTCTAATATTTTTTCAGGTAATTGTTCTCTTTCTTAATTTTTTTCTGGTGTATTTTTTCTTCTTTGCTCTAAGTTTTTTTATTTTTCCTATACTTTTCCTTTAACCTAAAAATTTAGTGAAACATTTCTCTGTAATTTTAAAACAACATTTTGTCAAGAGTTTTATTTCATGTTGCTTTATATCTAAGTGCAAATCTAATATAATATCTTAATTAATTTAAATTATTTTAATATATAAATGGAATATTTTATTTCTGTTCGCATATCTATATAATCATTCAACTTTAATTTGTATTAATTTCACTGAAAAAAAATTTAATTTCTGAACTTTTTCCCTTCTCTGATTCAAAAGTAAAGAGTTAATTTCTTATTGTCTGATCCAATTCCAAATCACCCATAATATTTTTTTGCTGACACGCTTAAAATTTATGTTGAATAAAAGTTCCCATAAACATAAATCTATCAGAAACTATCCCAATCAGTCTGATGGACGTCAGACATATCCCTCTGAATCCCTTCACCTTATAACACGTGAGTTGGAAATAACCCTAGAAATCCTTGTTATAAATTACAGTGCATAAATTAACCCTTATGTTGTGATCGGCACCCTTATGTTGTGATTGAGATTGTGGAGCTACGTATTATGTCATATTCCTTCAAAATACAAAATATGTATGGTTATAGCCTCTCCATCTCATCCAAATGAACAAACAATATGGATAGACCAAAAGTGTTTTCCTTTCAAAACTTTAAAATAAATTATATATATAACTGTAATTTTAGCTAGGACATTAGAATTATAATATTTTTATTTGATAAGTAAGTCATTTAATATGAATTTTGTCTATTTCGTTTCCATTAAATCTTTACATAACATGTTTCGCTTTTAGAAAGTTATCTTACCGTACTATACATTTCTTCCTAATAATTATTCTATATTCAAAAAAGAATTACGCATTTTAAAGTAAAAAATATTAAGATAATATAAATTTTTCATATATATTATCGAAAACCAAATATATCCACCAGTAAATATTATTTTGATTCGTGTTAGCAAAAATTCAGTGAATTTCTGTAAATAATTATTTGTAGTTATTCAGACTATGCTATTAAAAAAAATAAGATCTACCTTAGATAAATTCTGTCATATAGACAGACATACCAGAGTTGAACTGTAGTTGTAGTAAAATGGCAAGGAATTTGAAAAACACAATAGTACTTGTAGCTTCATGAGGGCAAATAATATATGAAAATATATTAATAAAACTTAAAAGCTAATGGTAAATTAAAAACACTTTCGAAGGCTGTTCACTTTCTAAAATGATGTTACCACTCATTCATATTTTAAATTATCTTGACTTAATTTAATTAAGAATCTGGACTGAATTATAGAGCTATCTACTTTGACTTATCTGGTAATTGAAATAATGTTGTTAATGTAAGACAGAATGCATTTAATCTTTAAGCATTATCATCTTTTGTATGAAATTTTTGAGATTCACTGATAATCAACATAAATTATCTTTAATTAATCTGTATGGCAATCTTTGATTAAAGAGATTCTTTCATTCATATTATCCTGCTTTAAGGTCTTTTCTGAACTATTCTCGTGTTTAGGGATACTTTAATTGATATAACAGTTTGATAAAAGTTTTAATTTTGATATGTATTCTCATTATTAAAGTAGATTATGGTTTGGTATTTAATTTAAAGTGACTTCTTAGCGAATTTTAGGTGTCAGTTATAATTAAAATTAGTTTATTAATTCTAACAAAAGTGTCAGAAACTAGTTATTCTTCATTTATTAAAGTTGTTATAAAATGTATCTTAAATATAAGTTGTCTTTCATGCTATTCTCCTTTAAAATTTTGTTGACAGGATTCTAACACTATACTTCAGTATGTACAAAACCGGGTCTCGTTTTAATTATATTCACAAAAATTAAATATTGTTGAGCTCTTATAGACGTTTTAAGTCTTCTTATCGCAAAGAATACTTTTTACATGTTTTCCTAAATCCTTTTCCAATAGCAAATGCATTTCCAAAAGTTAATTTAAGGTAATCTGAATGTTTTTCATCTTATTCTAATTGCATTAATGCAGTAAGTTTAGTGACGGAGAGAGGGATTTCTCAAGAAATTAGAATTTTCAGTCAACGAGTAAATTAGTGTTATTCCAACATTTAGTTTTTATCTCGAGAATAGAAAATAATCGAATGAAAAAGTACTTATAAAGAGAAAAAACGAAATTTAAAAAAAAAATTAGTATTTCAAAAATTTGATTTTTTATAAAACATATATTAAGTTTTTTTCAAAAACTGCATTGCATCAGTTTTTAATGGAAAAGTAATACATTTTGGACATCCATAATGCATAAAAAGAGATTTATAAGCCTTATCTGAGTACTTATCATAGTTAAATAATGTAAACAAGATTCAAATATTTGTTGATTAAAATTAGGAAAAGGAAAATTCGCTTATTTGATCTTTTATTAATGTGCTATTCTTTTGAACATTTAATACATAAATTCTAAAGCAAAAACGTTGAAAACGAAGACTTTATATTTTAAATATATGTGAGTATTTACAGATCTTAAATACATTAATTTTTTAATAGAATAATTAAATTAGGTTGTACTCATTTAAAGAACAATTGTATTTATTAATTTTGTGTTATTAATAGGAAACCAACCATTCCCTTCCTCGGACATAATGAACAAGCAGTTTCACAGTCACGTCTTCATTTTATCCGTCTGTCAACTCCTTCAATCAAATAGAAAACGTTTTTTGCAACAATTCTATGATTAAAGTTTTGAACAAAGCTGAATTTCTACGCCAATGCTTTCCTCAGATAGGGAAATGAGGTTAACTTTGATACCGCTTTATGACAACCAAGTATACCATTAAAAACTATAATAATTTATTAATATATATTATTTATCAGAAATTTTATTGAAGTAACATCATTTTTTTAAAAATAAACACTAATTGAAGAATTCTAAAATGCAGCTCTCAATTAACTCTCAGTTTTACAAAAGTTCTATTTCAGGTTAGTATAAAATTAGAATAAGAAAAATAAATATAAACTACGTCAGAATATTTCATCGCATTTATTCCAAAATATTAATAAGAACTTTGTTGTATTTATGAAAAAAAAATATAACTTTTTAAAAGCCACTACATCATTAACTATTTTAAAAAAATGATTGGTTTTTTTTTCGAGAGATTTAGTCTCTGACAGCTTAAAATGATGCTTGAAACGAGAAAATTGAGACTATTACACGAGTATCAAAATTTCCCTCTATTAAAAATATGGAAAACCAATTATTATTTTTTTCTTCATATGAAGTTCTGGGTATATATGTGTTAGCATGTATATATGTGATTAAATCTATTCCATTAATTCTCATAAGAATTATGAATTTTCTTTTCTTGTGTTTTGAATATCGTTGTTATAAATCTATAATGGATAAAGAATATTTCCTATTTGATATTTACTCATTTACGTTTGATTAAAGATAACTTTCCATGAAAAATAAATTCTATAATGCATTAGAATATACTGCTGAATAAAGAATGATTATAAACATTTTAAAATTTTATTTATTAAGAATATTCTGGCAAAATAAAGGGGATAATCTGTATCTTAATAATCTTAATAAATACATAGATATTCTTAGAAAGTTGCAAATCTGTCGTATAATGTTAAAATTTATTGCACTTCGGTTAATTATAATTTGTAATCATGTTCTTAATAATTTGTATTGTTATTTCGTTCTTTTTAGGATATAAAAGGGTTGTTTTCTCCTATCTTCCCTTTTTTCACTTTCATTTTAACAAATTGCTGAATATTTTTATAAGTTTAAATTCTTGTTTTCATAAAGGCATGATCAGTTTTGTAATTATTTTTAATTTATTTATAAATACTTGTGAGAATACCAGTTATAATAATTCTAAAACAATAACATTTCCCTTTGAGCTTACGGAGAATTTCAATAAATATTTCCCGTCATTGTCTTTCGGTTCTTTTTAAAAAACTCCATAAAAATAAACTATATTTCAATGTTTCCTAAATAAAGATAATAATTAAAAAATAATGTATTATTTTTGTACTTTGAAAAGTATTATTTGTGTATGTATTTGAAGGAAATAAGTGATTATATTATTTTTTTTTTCGCAGATTCTCTTTCATAATAATTATTCGATTCCTTCATATGTATCAGTAAGTTAATTAAATTAATTCCATCGTATAATATTATTCTGATTTAAATTAATACCTGATTATCCCACATTTCTTTTATACAGGTATCGCAATCATGGAATTTACCTTCGTCATATTGAAAATTCAAATTTCATCTATATGTTTTATTTTTAGTATGAAGCAAAATAGGTCATTTAAAAATGTGTCAAGTAGGGAAAATTTCTTTTTAATTGATACTATATTGTCAATTAATGTGGTATAAATGTGTTCGCTAGTAATTATGCAGGAAATATTTACCATGATTCATTAAGTGTTTAATTTATGAATTTTTTTCAATGAAATCATATTGCTTCAGCTACATAAATGTTAAATTAATATCAGATAGTGTATTTTTCTGGTTTCGCATCCTCATGCGTAAAGTTTTTTTTTTTTTTTAAATAAAATTTTATACATTTTTATTTTATTTGTCTTCGGTTATGAATTATTGAAGTATCGAGGTCAAAGTAGAAAATACGTAGAATAATAAATTACTTTGAATAAGTAGTATACAAGTATTTTTATGAGTAATTATAATTAGAATTGTTTAAAACTGATTCGCAACACTTTTGACAATTAGCATGATATTTGACTTTAACCAGCTATTCGATATTCAAAATTGATGGATATTCTTAATATCATAGTTACTATTGACTATCATTTTAATATAGATCATTAATAGCATTTGATCATATAAAGCAGTAATGTAGATCAAGTATTTAAAATAATTAATTTTGAAAAAAAATGTGGCTAGCTCAAACTAGTATATATTAACCATAATTATCATTAAAGTATTCACAAAAGCTTATGCTCTCATGTTAATTGTTAAAATTATTTGTTTGGAAATAGTTTCTGTATTACTTTTATAATAAAACAAATGTCAAATATTTTTATCACGTGAAAGGATTAAAACCTTTCAGTACAGATTTAATGGCCTTCCATTTCTCCCCTCCTTTTGTGTCAATTTCCAAATAAAAAGTTCATAAATATCTATGGCTTCATTTATTTATTATATTCCAAAAATAATATTATTCAATTATTGTACGCACTTAAATATTTTTAACTAGATATATTCTCAAAAATATATAGACAGCTATTAAGAGCTAATTAATCGAGCATTAATACAACTATTTTGAATAACCTTAACTTTCTCTATTGCTTCACAAAATGTCTTAAATGATAAAAACGTACAATTTTAGAGATATGAAGAATCCGAATTTAACTAGACTTCGTGATAAGAATTCGAACATAATCCTGCCAACCAAATTAAAGAGAAATGCAAAAATTAATATCTTAACACGAAATCATATAAAGGAAAATCCAGTTAAAAGTTTGAGAAAAGCCGAATAAAGTTCTTGTTTTCAAGATATATATCTGGATATCTTTCTTTTTTTCATAAAGACTATTTTATTAAATATTTAAAATATCTACCTATATAAAGATGATGGGATGTCTACTGTATTTTTTTTATCTCTCAAGTCTTCGTATGAAAACTACAAATTTATTCTTTGGAAACATTTTATGCATGTATATTTAAAAGGAAGGATGAATGTTTTTTTAATATACAGCAAATTAAAGTCATATTTAATATAATATTTACTACATTTCACATATTCAAAAGAGAAAACAGACTATATTTTAATATTGTTTAACTACATAACCGTTATAGTTAAAAAGTGAAGAGCAACAGCATCTAAAATATGAAAGTTAAAGTTTTAGATATAATAACTTATATTAGAAGTTTTATATTTAAACTAACCTTGTTTCGGGTTAGAAAACCCATAAAAAATATTACTTAAATAAAAACGAATATCCTTTACATACAATTTACATACAATTAAATTCTAATAATAGTTACTTTTAAATAGAAAGATATCAGTTTAGATATTTTTGTCAACTAAACTTTATTTTTCAATAAAATTTAAAAGTGCGTAAGAGCTATACCCAGAAGATTTTAGAAATATGTCAGATGTGTGAAGTAAAAAAATATCCATAAAATACGGTAATAAATAAGCTTTTTAAAACTTATTACGTAGGAAAAAATTAAGCGTTTAATTATTTTGCATCTTTTTTAGACAGTAATTTTCTAAAGTATTTAAAATCATTTTTTTTGGTATTTAACTTAGATTGTTTTTCATTACAGCACTGTTCTATTTAAAATATTTACTCGAGTTTTAAAAAAAATAATTGGTGAACGCTTATATTAATTTTGTATTCTCTATTTTTTTCTGTATTTTTATATATTTTTGTGTCCGATATTTTTATTTAATAAAAGAGGATGACAGCATAATTAAATTCTTTCTGCTGTAATTTTTCAACACTTAGGGATGTAAATCAAAGATGGAAACAATAAGATAAATTTTTTATTTCATGTATTTTGAAAAAGTATAAAATTCTAACTATTTTCCATTATGAAAGGAATCTAAAAAATAAATCAAAATGCGTTCATTAACAGTACGAAAAAATCTTTACTTGCAAATAAATGATTCACATCAATTTTCTAACGAGAAATATTTGATTCTTTTAATAAAATTGCTGCGTTTGCATGCTTTATTTTTTATCTTCCTCATTTATCATCTTTCTTTACAATTATCTATGTTTCCTTCCCTTCTTTGTTGCTCATAAACATCAAATGAATATTTCATATTTATTTTATTACATCTAAAATATGTTTCCAGAAAGTTTAAGTAACGCAATTTTTTTTACAAAGTAGTTGTAAAGAAAGTAAAATTACGAACACTTACTTATCTACAAAAATAATTTTATTTATTGCAGAATCATTAAAGCTTGGAACATCTAAATGAATAGTTTTCTGATAAGTACTCAATAAGTTTTGAAAATAATATGTGGCAATTAATATTCGTTCTAAAGCTCATTAAAAAGCTCCTAATACATTCAGAGCATAAGATTTATTTTTTTCTTCCCTAGATCGTAAATGATTTATTGTCATAGACAAGTAAAGATTAAAAGCAAGTATAAGGGAAAATATGGAGTTCATTAAATTTGAGTAGTGGTTAAGAAAGTCTGAAAAACAAGATGTTCAATAAAATCACAGAACATTTAAGTTTAGAAGATATTAATAATTGTAAAGATCATTTTAATGAATTGGTAATAAACTTATCATTGCTACAATAAATGCAGTGATTTATCATCTTTTTTAAAACGTTTTTCTGAATTTCACTTGGTGTGTGTGTGTGTGTGTGTGTGAGTGTGT
>BMAW01002714.1:238916-257067 GCA_019974015.1 Nephila pilipes | reverse complement strand
AATACTGCGATACGATAAACCATAATTCCGTTAGGCTATAATTAGATATCTATCGAAGTTATAAATCTACCAGTAAGCATTTTTCTTTCTTACACGAGACATCACAAAAACTTTATACTAGGCAACAAAATTCAAATGCAATTTTTGCATGAGAAACCTGCCTGTACAGGTTTTTCACTTTAACACTGTGACATATTCAATTTTTAAAAACAAACGATTTAATCTAAATTTGATACTTTTTTTCTTAAAATATTATCTATTCAACTTTAAAAGGCAAAAGATTTAATCTTAATGTGATACTTTTTTCAATATTCTTCATTAAATAGGGATGTTGGCGACACCAGATCAAATTTTTGTTTTTTAAAAAATTTACTGCAACAGACATAAAAAAGTAGAATTGAGTTTGGTTTCAAGAGGTAAAGACGAACATTGAAAAATGGTGCTTGTGTAAAATTATGTATTTGACTTATGTTTAAAAAGATGTGCGCAAATAAATGTGATGTCCTGAAAACAAGTCATCTTTATTACTAGTCTACAATACAGTACAACAACTTTTACGCTTTGGCATTAGAACCTGGTTTGCATTAATGCATGGAATTCTAATCATTTGTATGTTACAACATATTTTTCATATTATGTAAGCATTTCGTGTACAGTGCATCGCCTTCCTAGTGCAGCAATTGTAAAGGCTAAAAGTGTATATTTGTTTTATTTATCTCCATGAAAGCTTTCTCTGAAACTTAAAACCATCTCGATTGTGAACGGAATCTAATATATGTTTAAAACTACTAAACTTTACGTCTAAAATATTTCTAAAATCCCCTTGTTATTTTCAAGGTAATATAAAAAATTGAGTTTATATATCGAATTTTTGCTGTAAATAAATTATTCATTCAAAAATTAATTTTGACCGTAGATGTATAATTGCCTGCTTTACAGAAATTGTGTCAAATTTTTGGGATTTTTGCTTCCTGTGCAGCAACCTGTGTTAAATTAATTTAATTTTATTTTGTGAAATTGTTTCGCTTAATTTTTAATTCTTTACTAAAGGAAATAAAACCATAAAATATCTCACTATGTTTTCATTCATGCAGGAGGCTATCAATGAAATTGAAAGTTCTAATTTTTTTCTGTGTTTGATTGTTATCAAATCTCATACTAAGTTTTTTATTTTTTGTAAATGTATACATTTAATTATATACTATACTATCCGCAATTATAAAATATAATGATCTTTAAAAATTGTTATATATTGAAGAAAAGTCGTTTTGATGTAGAACACTCCAAACATTAAGTATAAATCTTTCTTACACAGAACTCGGAAGATTTCTTCCTTCATGTCCCCATTTGGTAAATGGAAATGTAATTGATAATGAGATGGAGAAAATCATACGAAATTTAACTTTCTTGCAAAATTTTAATTAAGAAATTCTGGAATAATTCTTAATATTTATCTACACTTAAGTAAATTTCCTTAAAACTGAAACAATTTTTATGTCAAATTCTAGAGCTGTATTAGAAACTAAACAAAGACATTAATCCAGATCTTTCAAAAGTTCGCTTTAAAATGCCCATAACAACTTTGCGTTCGTATATCCTTCCCTACTTTCCAAATCACCTTCATATCATTTACATGTGGCGAAAATTAAATTTCCTAGAGAGGGGAAAATGTGTTTGAGGAAGTGGAGTAAGCGAACGATATCTGCATCATAACTTAGCTAGTTTGGAATGACTTACGAAACTTATTAACTTTGAGTGTCTCTAAATTATTATGAACGCCTAAGATATGGATGAGGAATCTTAGTTAATTACAAAGTTGTCCATATTTGAGTAATTAGGTCTTAAAAATTAGTCTCTGAAGAAATGTTAAGTGCTTCTAAAAGTTTCCGTAAAGAAATAATTAAAATTAGTGTGTGGTAAATCATGTTGATTATTTTAATGATATATTACACGTTACACATGGTAAATTATAAACGTATGTATACTGTTTTAAATTTGTATAAAATATGAATTACTTTTTGCCTTCAATTAAGTAGTTTCACTTCTTTTTTTCTATCTAATCATTTACAATCTTCTTAAAAACCTCCCCCACGAATTCGTAGCGAAATTCTGAATTTCTATGTAAATAACAATTAAGCCATTCACACATATTCCTCTAAAAACATTTACACTTATTCTCATTCATTTGTTAGACTTTCGTGTTTCAGAAAAACAGCAAAAATAGAGAAATCACTATTAATGATATAAGGATTTAATGATGAATTGTTTATTAGCAGTACCAGGGCTATTAGCAACGGATATCATAATTTTTAACCACGGCCATGTGACGAAGACGAAACCTGAGCTGGTACCTCCCTTCTCGCACTTCTACAAAAACGTCATCGGAAGGACTTGGAGCCTCGACATATTTAACATGCATCAACCTCCCTACACAGAAGGCTCTTAGCGGCACCAGTGCCTGAATCCATGACTCGAAGGAAACAATTGCAGTCTGGAGTTCGTGACTATGACCCACAGGCTACTGTGCTCAAAATGACATAAGAGAAAAAATTAAATTTTAATCGAAAATAAGATTTATACGCGTATAAGTGAATTATTGAAAATTATGCCGCTTATCAGTTAATTTTTATGAAAGTAATTAGTTAAAAGTTTGAAAAAATTAAGTAATACTAATTACTCTCCTTAGACATTATTGACGTTCTTATTCACTAGAACATTTCATGTTCTACAAAGCAAAACAAAAATTTGAGTTCAATCAAATTAATATATTGGTTATTTTTTAACGTCAATATATTCCTTTTGAATACTGTTGTTTCAAAAACTATTTTCAAGATTTTAACTTTTTATATTATTTGCACAATGGATAATAATTTAATTAATATATCGTTATATGCTTCATAACTTCTCATATTCATGTACCTTTGGAGAATCAAACCTTCTTATGTTTGTTACATTTCTTTTGAGAAAATTGTAAATAAGAACCACATCAAAATGTCAGGCAAGGATAATTTCAGTTTGTAAAACGTTCGTGTTTTCAAGATCTTATATATAATTTGTCCAAATTTTAAAAAAACGTTTCCGTCACTAATATTACAAAATGTAGCACTTAATCTTACCATTAATAGGGTTCAAGACAATACGAAACCAGTAAGCTGGATCCAAATAAATATCCGTTCACAATAATCATTTATTTCTACTGTGTGAGAAAAAACTTATTACTAATCATCATATTAAAATCTTCGTTGCTGCCTCAATCTTATTCACTATCCTTTTCCAACTGGATGATGTTTTCTTCCCCAAGGCGGGAGAATAAATTGAACGTGAATGTCGATCTTGGAATCTTGGGTTGATCTTGGAATTGGATATTGGTGGGAATATTACATTTTGAGGATGACAGTGGTGAGGGAGGACAGGTGAATTTGAGTACCGGTGGTGTTTCAAACATTCTATGTTTTGGTCTGAAGAAAATTTGTTTGGTCTTCGTAATGTTCTTATCAAAAATATCAAGTCATTATTCCACGGGTTAATTATTAAGGTATCTTAACTTCTATGGATGTGGTAGAAAAGTATTACTATAAATTTTTATTTCAAGTTCATTATACATAAGTCACGGTTCTTTCACAAGAAGAGATTCTCACATCAAAAAACATTATATGATATTGCCCAAGTTATAAGTTGAAGGGAAATGCCAAAGAAAGTCTCGTTATAACTGTAATATTTAAATAAATATTTATAAACTCTTGTTTTTTATATAAATGTATTATCAACATGTACGAGTTATGGCTTTAAATAACGAGACTGACGCTCCTCAGAAGAAGTACGCCAACCCCAAACATGAGCTACCAATTACCGTCCAGCATGAAGTTTTTTCTTTTGGATGTCGTGTCTTTGTACACGTATCTGTAGTCTTCGTTTGTATTAGTGTTAGTTTCTTGTTTCAGTGATAAATGAGCAACGATTTGTAGTAAAAATTCCCATAAAACTTAAATTTGGTTATGTTTTATTAACGTATCACTAGAAGCAACAAAAGAGTTATTAGCAATGGATCTCGTAATTTTGAACCTCGGTAAAGTGATAAGGACGACTCCTGAGCGTGAACACCCATTTCATAATTTCCACACGACGCCAATGGACTAACTTAGGGCCCCGAAAGATTTACTGTGCATCAACCCCGGCTGCATAGTGGGGTCTTTAGAGATATTAAATCTTGAACCCGCGACTCGATGAAAACCGCGAGCGACGAGTCAGCGGGTATGGCCACTAGGCTACTGTTTTCTTTATGAAACTTAGTAAAACCACTACTGAAACTGATAACTTTTTGAAATCATTACATGGCAATGGATGTTCATCGAGAGCACGTGTTTTTGAGTGATTTAAGCATTTCCGAGATGAACGAAATGATGTTGAAGATGATTCATTCCAATGTCACAATTCCGCGTGAAAAATGGAAGAGAATATCGAAAAAATCGGTAAGTTGGTTCGATCTGACCATCGAGTAAGTATCTGTACATTTGTGAGGCTCTACGAGTAGACAAAGAATCGGTTCAATAAATTTTTCCACCAAATCAATGTGCCGTCTCATTCCACATTGTCTATCAAAATGTTTCTAGTCAAGTACAGCATCTAAAAAGTTTTGTTTATAATATCATATAATTATATGAGATAACTTATATGAAATTAAATTAAATTTAAGATATAAATAACTTTAATAGTGAACGAAAGTATAGATTTAATGTCCTGAAAATCATTCAAAAATTATACATAAGGCTTTTAAAAACTCCAGATCACAATGAATGTCTATACCAAAGTCAAAACTCTAAAATTTATTTTAGTCATTAATACACTTTCGTGTGATACAATTCTCTCACAACTGTTATATTTTTCCAGCTTTGTTTATATCTTATAGCTAGAAACAAGACTATCGTTCAAACGATTTTCAGTTTATATTTATTTGGTTGCACTCATATAATAATTTAAGAAAATTTCCATAATTCATAAAAGTTTTCAGTTCATTGAAGTAATATTTTTATTGAGTTTCCGAAAGACGTCTGTTTTTGTCATAATGTCAAAAACAGAAGTGAATTTCTCGTATTACTTCAATATAGCACTAATATATGCATAAAATTTCAATAATAAAACAAAGAAAATTTTATTTAGTATTTCGACTCTCATTGACTAAAATATATATAAAATAAATTTATTTAAAATAACAGGAATTTTTACCACTGTTCCTTAATTTAATATTTTTGTATAGATCGTATTTATATTAGAACACAACAGATACGAGATTTTAAAAGTTACAAAATACATTGTTAGGTTTCGCATAGACATTTCCTAAAGGAAATATATGGAGACAATTTCCTGTGAATAGATTTCAAAATTTAGTTTTATAGTCGAGTATTAAAATATTGTAAAATATATATTTCTAGATAAATTTCATATAACAATTTAAATGCTAAGACATATGTGTATATTCGGGAATAGGCGAAGTTATTGTGAAACATAAATACTTTTGAAAACCCTAAAACTTTCATTTTAATATTTGGTCCCTTTATCGAAAACAGGAAATTGCAGGAAATGCACTTTTCAGGATCCCGGAATAAATCCTCTATCTTAACAATCCGTCTCACAAGCAAAATCCTGAAATCATATCACATCAGAGGTAAAAGAAAAGTAACCGCGGCTCGTTCATTTTCTTAACTGAAAACTTTCTTATAAAATTTTATTTTATATTCTTCCATCTTTTTCACATTCTCCCATTTAAAGGAAGGAATATAAAGAGAAAATCAATAGATTAAAGCAGACCCACTTCGCAACCTTTTAAAGTTGTCTAAAGGAGGAAATAAAACAAAAGTATATTCCAGGAAATCGATTCTTTATTTTCGACACATTTTTAGCTTTATTTTTGGTTGTCTTTCTTTGGTCGATCAAAAATGTATTTTTATTAAAGTATTTTTTTTTAATAATTCAAAATTATTATTCGAATATTTCTTTCCTTTTAATACGAATTAAATTCTCATTTCTGGATAAAGGCTTGATAAATTTCATGTAAGTAAGGCGATAAATCTTATTTTAATCGATGCCACTCCGAGTGTTTTCAATGAATTTAAAGTTATAAGTGCTTGTTGATAATTACGTACTTATTCCTCAGGTAAAGGACTTTTGACACTTCTTAAATTTAAGGAAGGAACAGTTCTTAAGTAACAGTACACCTTCGAAGGAAACTTTTCAATTAACCTAATTCTAACAAATTGAAGGGATTTAAAAATTACAAAAATATCTAAAAGGGCATTTTATACTAATATAAGCAAATTTAAGACTTTCATTTTTTTCTCAAAAGGAAATAAATATATTGACATTTTATAAACTAAATAATATAGAACCTAACACCTTATCTAGGAAGTGATCGGTTGTTTTGATAATAAACCCTTATGTAGGGAGCTATGATAGTTCGAGTTCAGAACACTACAATTTCCTTAAAAAGTCATTTTGATTTTCACTTTATTGAAATATAAAAATACTTTTATTTAACATAAAATCTCAGGAATACGCTATTCTCTGTGTAAGTACTTGAAAAACATCTAAGTAAAGGTTCATGTTCATTGATGCCTATTATTCTCAGGTATTCCATTTAACAGTAACAAAGAGAGTGTAGTTTTTCAAGTCCTTCTAATCAGAGAAGTTCATGATCAAGTTATATTAAGGCAACTGTAACAGCGTGTAAATAAGGTAGATACGAAATTCAAGCAGCTACTAATGATGCAAGATTGTATTTTAATAAGAGATCAGAAATAAAAAATAGAATCAGTATCTTGACCAAAAATTGTGTTTTGAAGGCGTACTATCACATTTAAGGTCTATGTAAATGAATATTGTGCCAATACTGAAAATAATTAAATTTAAATTTTAAAATAAATTAAGTGGATGCAGCGATATTTTCTTTTGTTCTTGTTTTCTTGCTTCTGATATTTAAATAAAATGATTATTCATCTAATTAGTGTTCTCGTATAATTTAAAATATTTTAGCTTAGGTGTTTGCAATGAATAAGATTGGGCAATGTAGTGCCAAAGAGTGAGCATTTCAACGTGATTATTAATTTTGCGTAATAGCTTCAAAATTAAAGCTGTTATTTCAAAAACTAAGCTATAAAATGTCTGAAATAATTTAATGTAATATTGCAGTAAATTTTCATTTTATATATTTTATTTACTTTGAAATATAGTGATAAGTATTGTGTTTGCGTGTGTGTGTGCTTTTATAACTTAATTTATTACTCAATCATTATATAATTCCCAATATATATCACGAACATCTTTAATTATGGAAAGGGGAACGTATTTGAAGGAAAATTATCTTTAACTGAAATTCTGATTGAGGAAAGGAAAAAGAAAATTCGAGCAATTCATAGAATAGTTTTTCTTTAAGTTTACATTGACATTACTGTGATTATTTTGAAGAAAACTGTAGTTAAATTGATAAACCAATCCTACCTATTATATCTTATTTACATTTTTTAAGACTCTTTTTACAAACATTTACACTACAAAAACCATATTTTATCTAAAGACATAAATTTGAAATGTGATAATTTTTATCGAATTTGATCAATCTCGCAAAAAGTATCCAATTATTTTATGAAATGTTATCTAAAAATCAAGTAAATTATCTAGTTTAATTAGTGTAAACCCTAGTAAAAAGTAAAATGTCATCAAGAAGAGTGTCATTGATAAATACCTCCTCACATATTCAATGTGGCGTGTTTTAAAAATTTTTGGTAATCGCAGAAGAGTGGTGCTAGTTTGCAGCAACAATGAACACAGAAATCCTGTTTACTTTAAATACGTCATGTAAACGTTATGAGAATTGTTTATCGTTTAGATTGGTCATTGAGAGCTAGGTTTAAGTCAAGAATATCAGGTGCTTACTGAACTTGAACGGGATTGTGTAAAGGGTACATTAGAAAATGAATTTTCATTCATTAACTTTTCAGAAAAACTTTCCAAAAGACAACCATTGTGCGTGATTGTGAATAGCGATGGTCTCAAGAAGATACTGTCTCATGATGACAGGAGTGCAAGAGAATACAAACCAGTACTGAGAGGAAAGACTGTCGGATTCGCTGCATGATTGTATAACGCATCCTAATGCATCTGCAGCAGAAATTCGATGTTTCGAGTCTCCATACTTATTTGTTGCAAATTGATTTACTTGAGGTACAACTCCAAATCATAAGATCTATAGTGTTAATAAAAGCCATTTCTGTCTTGGTGCCTGTAACGGCTCTTTGTTGGTTAGAAGCTGGGAATCAAGCTGAATGTGTAACAAACACGCATGACCATCTTCAAGATTTATGGTCTGAGGAACTAATTCCTGTAATAGCCGGAACCATCAAGTCGTTTGCCCAAGAACCTTGACAAATAAATTGTAATTATATCTGGTGATCGAACTGTATCTGCTACCATTCTTGATAACGTATCCAAATGTATTTCCAACTGGTAAACATTCATCCCCATACTGATTTTGTCACCCAGATCTCTCATCAGGTAATTAGCTTGCTGTCTTGGCGAATGAAATCAGTTACAGTTTTATCGTCGAGCACAGATAGTATATTTTTGTAACAAATTCAGCATATTTTATAATCAGTACGGGAATTTCTGATATGATTGACCAAGAAATACAGTAATGGTCAAATTAATTATGTGACCCAATAATTAGGTAACTAAATCCGTTAAGTACTTTTAACCATACTTTTTATTAAAACTATTCCTCAATTAAGTAGCTCAAAAATTGCAATCATGATTTTTATGACCTTCTATGTATGAATCTTAATATTCATTGGATATATTATTCCATTCAAAATGCTGTGATGGACGATTGCAAGTTAAATGAAACCAGGTTTCAAATTTTTTGAATGATTTGTTGTGAATATTAAGACAGTAAAAATTAGCTTGTGTGCCATCCTCATGATATTAACCCTAAGCTTTACAATATTACATATTTAACCAATAAGCATAGTGTAACTTCAAACCACGTATTAAAGTATCCTCAGATCAAGGATTTCTAAGTAATTTTATTTATGATATACGTTATTAATTAAATGAAGTTGATGCCTTGGGAAAAATAATTTGCAAAGTCATGATTTCTAGAAAAAGGTCTTCGTTCGTACAACTATTATAATATTTTTCTTCACTGTGATGTTATTTTTAACTATAACAGCAATAAAGAAGCACAATAAAGACGATGAGCAATGCAACTTATTCTAAATTTCTTTATACGTTATGATTTTATTCAGTGGGATAATGTGCAGATATTTATAATAACAAAAACTGATTTTCTTAATTATTTTTTTTATTCCTAACCATTCCTGCTTGTTGTTTTCCTTTTTTTAACTGTATATTTTTCAATATTTTTTTCAAAGTAATTTTGATTATTCACTAACATATAAACTACCTAATTGAAATAAAGTGTATGTGTTGTACATAAAGCTAGGAAAATATTTTTAATCACTTTCTCAAGAGACGTTGATCGAATCTTGAATCCATTGACTTTTTCATTACTTTTTATGACGCTGTTCGTTATTCGTAACATTCACAAGCCATTTCTTCTCAGTTCTTTTTTAAGAGATTTTAGCGTGAATAGAGACCATTGAACATCTGGCCGAACTCATAGAATCTGCTTTTGTTTATGGGAGCAAATCACAACTTTAATTGAGAAGTCTTTTCGCATGTAGGTGACAGAACTACTTTTGACGATAACTCTCTCTATTTCCAATTTTTATAAAAACATTATTCGGGAAACTTACATTTTCAACATCATTGCTTGTATGTTAATTATTCGTCACTAAATAAATAATGTTTATTTGGTAAAATATTGAAAAATTAGTTAATTGGAACAAGAGTGAGGGGAAAAAATTTTAATATCCCTCGCATACATTATTATATGTTAATGAACATATGTGAGGAATTTTTTCATATTTTAACTATTCGTTTTTTTGCTACACAAATGAATCAAAATTCTAGAAATTTTGTTTGAAGAAAAAACAAATATATAGTCATTCAAAGCAGCACAGTTATACAAAAATTAAAATATGAAACATGCTGACGTTGAGAATGTATTAGAAAGAACAATTTAATTAAAATAAGAAACCAAGAGCAAAATGAATGCAAATATATTTTACTTTTATAAGCTTTAATTAGAAAAAACAAGGTGAAACATTATGTTTAAAATATCTAAACCTTAGCTTGAAAAACAACAAAATTATAAAATAATCAATTACTTGAATTTTTCTATCTGAAAACGGCTTTACTGAAAAACGCTTTAGAATAATTTAGTGAAACAGAATTATTATAAAAAATAGACATTATTTAAATATTTCGATAAAACACGAGTAACGTAAAAAAAACATATTAATTACAGAATAACTTAAAGTGTACTTTAAAATCCATTCTCTATTCAAATTAATAAAAGCCGAAGGTGATATGAAACAGAAACCTTAAAATATAAAGTATGGATCTTCAGAATGATACAGAGCGAAATATCGTGCAACACAATAATAATTCCCACTTCTTATATATTTTAATTGTTCAGAGAGATATGAATTCCAAAATCTTGATTCCAATGTAACATAAACATATAGAAGTAGGTTATATCAATATTACATGAAAGGAATATGTTAAATTGCTGTCGACTTGATCCATCGTTTTATTTTAACAAGTGACATTTAAGCTAAAACCTTAAGATTACATAAGGCAATCCATATTATAAACAATAATTTTATTTCTGAAATTATGAATATTTATTTTTGCATTTATGTAAGAGTCAAACAACTTTTGTGTTAATGATATCTATTTAACCAGACATCAGAGTAACTAAGCTTATCCAAGTAATTAAAACTCGTGTCTATTAATGTTGTTCAAGAGTAATTTTTTTAAATATCTCTACAATTTAATAATAGGTATAGACAACAAATATTTTTATTACTGTGAATAAATAAAAGTACTTTAAAAGTTACATAATTAATGTTTTCTGGAGACCTATTTGGATGAAAGCAAAACTAAAGCCTTATCTCTTTCCAAGTATCAATCAAAGAGCTGCTTTCGTTTGTAAATATTAACATAATCTTGATGTAGATGTTTGAATTCATAAATAACATCTAGGCATAAAATTTTAATTTAGAATTTATTAAAAAATATTGATTATTAATTGTGATGGTAATTTTGTATTGTTGTCGAGTTAATACATCATTTTATTACAACAAATATAACTTATGCGACACCTTAAAATTATATATGGTGATTAATAAACTTATTATACAAAAACAACAAACTTCAAAAACAATTATTTTTACACTAACAATAAAGAGTACTTCAAACATAACACAGAAAAAATAATTCATTCTACATTCACATCAAATGCTCAAATTATCCTCCCTTTTTATAGGCAATATGGAAATGGTTTGAGAAACGCTTTTATAGATGTTGGGAGGAAATTCTTAAATACTTTAGTATTATAGGAACTTTCAGTTCCTCTACTGTATTAAGAATGCTCAGATCGGTGGAAATATTGGGCAATGATTTCTTGAATTGAGTCAAGAGAGTCAAAAAATATTTGAAAATGGCTTCCTTGCTCATGTAGCATTTTGCACTCTTCTTTGAAACAAGTATATCGTTTTTCTGATCTAGGTATTTCCAGACGTTACATATAAATACTTAAAGAACAAAATTTATGAACTTTACTCCCAAATAATGGATGATCCAAAAATTGACATTTTTCTAAGATTATACATGAAGTTACTCCCAGCAACCTGTTAAGAGTTTCTCGTTATATGAGCAAATATGCTCAGCTCCTCTTCTTGGAAAGGAGCAGACATTTTAAATATTTATTGTAAATGTGAGCTCAAAAGTATGCGTTTTGTTATGCATAGAATTATCTGTTTTAATGTTCATTGTAATTTTAGAAAAATTTCCGGAATTGTCAATACAAGAGTTGTTAGGAGAGGTATAAATATACTTTGAAAGCTTTCAAATTAAGAATTTTGATATTTGTAAAAAGTAACTTACAATAGTTTCGTTTCCTGTACTTTAAATGAAGAAAGTACATATCACAGAGGGCTTACATTCATAGTCTTCCAGTTTAAATTTTATTTAACAAAGCTGTCCATAGAAACTAAAACCCCACTGATGCTGACAGTAATTAACTATATAATGGCCGTTGTTCTATGATCATATTACGGTATGTTATAAGTGAACAATACTTAATCATTCTGACGACAATGCATTATAGTATATTAATCTGGTATCATTGTAAGCTAATATGAATTTTCTAACATTATATTTAAATTACAGAAAATTTTTATCGCCTTTCAAAATTCATTAATTTATTTTGCATATTTAAATTAATTTTTTTTCCTTACAATTTTCTACACTCTTTTTGGAGATATGTCTTTAGGTAAACATTTTAATGTCATTACTTGCATAACGGCATTAAATTATAAAATTTGCTATTAAAATCAAACCATTTTAATTACTTTAAAACTGTTTTTATTATTACGCATTTGTTACTTTTTTTTCATTATATACTTGTAAAGAAAAGCGTCATCTAACCGTTTAAATCTTTAAAGGCAATTTTCTGTAGTGGTTGTTTTGATCATAATTTCTTCAAAAGACTTCATTATTTTTCTTATTTATTGATATTGAAGATAGTTTACACGTGATCATTGCAATTTAAGCAAAACGAACCACACATACACACATGAAAGAACAAACATGCGGGCTTGTGGAACATTAGTAGGACGAAAAAAAGTGAGCTGGTAGCGTTGGCGTTTATACCCTAGAAGAACAGAAAATCCTCCGAAATTCTGTTTATGTAGCAATAAAATGAGTCTTAGGAACCTAGAGATACTGAATGATATTGAGAAATGAAACTTTTATAGCTAGAATAACAGAGGCAGTTACAATGCATATGAAAGCTGGTTGGTAGGATTTGGTTGGGTGTTAAAAAGCGAAAGTATAAGTCCAAATAGAGAACAAAAGTTTAAAAAGAAGAAAATGAGGTAATAACCTGGGTTCATCACACATACATTTACAATTTTTTTTTATAGTATTCAGTTTGTCAAATATCTGTAAAACGATTCAAATAATATCACCACTCAGATATTTCACAAAATATTAGAGAAATGATTCACATTATAAATATATTTAACAACTCTCATTATTTTAGTTAAAAGACTAACACTTCGCAACAAAATTCAATGAGTTTAACACAAAGCAATTACACTGTTATCCGTTCTATTTAAAAATTTATGTAATTTAAACATTTTTATTGTATTCGTAAAATAAAAAATACATTCTCTTCATATAAATTTTATATATTATTCATTTTTTTTTCTAAAGAACATAAACTTTGTTACGGCTGTTTTACAAACTTGCATTGGAAAATTTCATAACACACTTAATTGTATTAAGTGCAACTATAACAAATGGGATGGAAATATTTCCGATTATATTTCAGAACATAAGCTGAAGTACAGTAGGAATTATCAGGAATAGATATACACAAAATTAAAGTTACAACCCAAAATCAAGTATTTGTGGTAGATAAACGAAATTTCGGAGATGTTAGCATAACTGAAAGATAAAGTATATTCAAATTTCACTTTAGGGCAAAGAAAGTGATGGTAGTAGCTCGAGTATGAAGATGCAAATTATGTTTACTAATAATAAGCGATGTAAATTTCATGAGCATTATTTATCTTCTGGATTGGATACATACACACATTGTGTCCTAGAATTTAGTTTTTAATATTCTTAAGGAAATGAAGATTACAGTATCAACAGCTTACTGAGTTTAAACGAGGAAGTGCAATAAGGGCTACAAGAGGTTAAATTTTCTTTTCGTGATATTAGCATGAATTAATCGACTCCTTATGGTTGTTAGCAACAACGGCAAAATCTCAATGAGGCTCTCAGTGGTCATACAGTCTAATATTCCTAAATTTGAATGATTAATACACTGAAGAGGAAAATTTCAGAATTATTATTAACTTTAATACTATGAATTTTGAATTAATTGCATCCAGATGATTACAAATGATTGTAAAGGGGAGAGAGAGGAACCTCCTATCTAAATAAGAGTAAAATAAATTAATTGACAATATTACTTAAATTGATAACATTTTGTGCTCTTAGATTTCTTATTGAACATATAATTTAAGTCAAGAGTTACAAAACTATGAATTGCACATACACGTATGAAGCCTGATTTCTCTTTCATTGGAATTGTTGTTTCACTTCTAGAAATAACGTTTCGCGGTGTAAAATGTGCATTTATGTCGCGTCCATTTGTGTGTGTGAATGCACCTGATGAATTCACATAAATGTCTGTCTGTGTCCGCTTGTACGTTCTTCTGTGTATCAGCATGTGCTGATCTTGGATAAGAGCATCATTCATATGAGTCTCCAAAAACAGCGAAAGGGCACCAGAAAGAAAGATAAAATGTTCCCTTCTCTCTTGTTAAAAGACTACTTGTTTACTTGTTTATAGATCCTGCTTAGACTTTCAGTCTTTTATGAGAGAGAAATCGAATAAACACACATCGTCCGAAATTGGCAGTTATTTCTGCCAACGTCTGAACATATTCATCCGCAGTTCCCAAGATCATGGGATTGAGTGGAATCCGAGATAAATATGTTCGATATGTTTAGTTTACAGGTTCAAGAAAAAAATAACTGAATGGAATTTTGAACATTTGTTTCAATATTTGATACATTTCTCATAGTTAAATGATGCAATGTTCTTGTTAAAGGACAAGTTTCTGAAAATTAATCGCTTTACATGTTTAAATGTAATTAACTGTAAGAGACTTTTTATATAGGGTGCTCAGTAAAGTCCGTTCTCCTCTCTTTACTTTCGAATGGCTGCAACTATAATCATAAATGTGGTTTCTAGGTATAACAAAATGGTTATGCGGTACTAGATGAAACAATTTACATTTCTTATTTGAAAACTGGCGTATTAGAGCTCATATTTCGAACGCCGTTTGATAAAAGAGAAATGAAAAACTACAAAGTTGTAGAATATCATCAATTTACTACGAAACGGAAACTTGTAGATATTAATGGTAAAATAAGAACGTTTAAAATACGAATTTGTTTATTCACGGTTTCCTAAAGTGTGACATGTCGTCAGGGGAAAATAACTAATTATCTCAAAGAACCTTTATTTCCGATGTAAAAACTTATATCCATCAGCTGCGATACACAAATGGACACCTGTTTAAGCATCACGTTTTATAACAGCGAGTATCACATTATCACAAGATTCAGTAATGCTTCATCGAAGGTCCTCCAATGTTGAGTAGGAGTCACAAATACCTACTGTTCGAGGTATTCCCACATTAAAACGTCCAATAGAGTTAGGTCAAATAAATGTTGAGACCATTCTTTGAAACCACCATACTGGATTATTTGTATCCCGAATGTCTTCACAAGTTACTTCTTGACTTGCAACTTCTTGTGCGAAGGTGGGACATTTTATGGAACCATACATTGCATAGTTGAAGCTAAAGCAAAGTCTCAACAAAATTGGATAATACGTCCAGCGTGAGTTTCTAAATACAGTGCACCTGTTAACGTACCCTAGCCTAACAGCGAGCCACTCAGCATATTAATGAAAGTTCCCCATCAAACATTAATCGAAAACTATATTTGATGTCGAATGCCAGCAGAATACATCAGAAATTCTAGCACCGAATAAAGGTTGTTTTCTTCCCATTGAGCATTCTTTTAAGCAATAGACATGACTCATTCTTCCATACTGTATCTGCCATGAATAGTGGCTGCACAGCTATCTAGATCATAATAAAGTTGCACCATATGTAACATCTCGTATCAATGCCTTTCGAGTAGTGCCTGATGAGATGTAGGACGGTATAAATATATACTTAATTTGTTTAGGAATTCTCAAAACGTCACTTTTTGATAGGCAATAATTTTTCCTTTTCTCTCTTTTTCTTTTGAATGGATATGTGAGAGTGTATGACAATACATCTTCATGTTATACCTGTTATCATCGTACCTTATCTGATTTGCCGGATTGAGGTAGGCTAGTCACACAGCCTTTATTTCTTAAACGTTTCCTTGCTGTGTCGACAGTTTTCCATGAAGGATACAGACCCTTTAGAGAAAACTTGCCGACACAATTGAGCTGTATATCTTTCATTTTATCCAAATTCACGGTAAATCAAAAGAAACTCATAATATTCATTTTGTAAAATGGCTTAATGACCACGAGCAACAATATAAACCCCGAGGAGATATTTCTTTTATAGGTATCTCATTTCACACGTATTTCTAAAATGTACACATTTCGCTCTATAAACTCAAGTTGCTTTGAGTTAATGCATTTTGCAACACGATTTTGTACGATTTGAATCTCCTTTACTCTATTTATAAAGACAATCATACTAGAATGTATTTCGTGGGGAATGAGCTATAACCTTCTCGAATGAAAATTACAATGATACCACAATGCCACGATGGGGGCTCGGTATTCGTGCGAAAGGTAACTTTTTCTCCTTTCCTTTTAAATTTCATTATGCAACAATTCCAGAAATACGACCAAATACATATGCGTTTTACGAGCACGTAAAAGCTTTGTTTTTATCATTATTGTCTCCAAGGTTTATTCGTATCAAATCGATGATTTTCTGCAACTTTCTAATTCACTCTTTCCTCTATCTCGTACCGATTTCAATATAGGAGCTCCAACTCCAACGATTACCACCAGGGAACGCTGTCACTAATTTCATTCAGTAGCCCATAGCCATTTTACTATGCCTAAATATTAGTTTTATGGATAGAACTGCAGGGGAAGTTAAGAGAGGAGGGGACGGACTTTACTGAGCACTCTGTATATTTTTCTATAGAAATTTCATAAGTAATGTATTATCAGAATTATATATACTGATTAAATGGAAGGAAGAATTACTAAAGTAATGAGACTTTTTTTTCTGTTTTTAAAATCTCATAGAAACTCTTCATAAGCTAAACTATTCATTATTAAAACAAAGAAGAATTTACTTGGAAAATCAGAGAATTTGATTCTTTTCCCTCAGCTATATTTGAAAAATATCAATATCTTGGCTATATGCAGTTTTTTTCGGAACTAGAGCAGAGTGTAATAATAAACTCAAGGAATACAGGCATAGGAAAAAAGGCTTCAGATGATTCCATCAGTTTTCTAAGCAGAAGGAGAAGCCTTTTGTGCCATTGAGGCATTAAAAAAGTTTGATACATGGGTATTAGGAGTTGGAATACAAATAATTTCCGATCATAACCCATTGACGTATTTAATTCAAAATGCTCCTCATGGTGCAAATCTTACTCCCTGGGCATTAGCTATACAATGTTATATGATGAGCATTACATATAAGAAGGGTAGTCGCCATGGTAATGCTGATGCTTTGTCTAGATTAAAGTTTGACTTTTCTTATTATTTTTAAGAATTTATTACATCACATGTATATACTATTACATGAATTGTTCTTAAATAATATGGTAATCTTATATTATTATTGAATGAAAAGAACATTTCATCAAATGGTCACCATGAGATCCCTCTGAGAGTCAAAGAATTCAGAAATGATTTATTTCATAAATATATTACATACATTATTTGTTTTAAAATTTAATACAATGTGGGCAACAAATAATTTCTTTAAAACAATGCAGTAAGGGCAGATGTTATTTGCATTTATGTGAAACGTCATATTATTGTATTTTCTAGAACTTCAATTTTGTGTGAAGTTCGATTAGAAATGAGTCTTATTTGTCATTATTTATAATACTAGTGTACTACATGTTTTGAAGCTCGCATTCATTATTAAAAGTTGCTGCCTACGTCTGTGAGGCTATTTAAGTTTAACAATTAATTGCCTTGTCTGGAATCTCCTAAATTTGTCATTCATAATTCATTCATCTAATACTGACTCTGTGTAACTTAAATCATTCTGATTAACTGTTATGAACTTTTATTTCACAATTATAGTTAGTTGAAACTTTCATCTAAAAAAGAAAGGAAATATTTATACAATTTACGTTTTGTGAAGTTTATAATATTTGTAATTGCATGCTTGTGAAGGAATTTGTTTAT
>BMAW01002714.1:170939-228954 GCA_019974015.1 Nephila pilipes | reverse complement strand
ACAGATATTTCAATGCTGACATATCTGTACAGTAAATTCTATTGCTTTCAATTTAAGAAAATGAGTGATATTAAAATTCGATATAAAAACAAGATGATACTTTGTTGTCGAACACATCTCAACTACTTTATCATTTGATAATATAATTCCCTAATCTATAACTGTAATTTAGAAATAATTGAATGATTCCTTGAAATAGTAGAAAATAGCCGTCTGTACTGAATCTATTGCTACGATTTTAAACAATAGGAATTACATATTTTTTCTAAAATAAGCTTAGGAATATAGTGTTTTAAATATAAGAATTACGAAAGATTTACTTGGCTAATACTTAAAGAAAAAAAGTGGATTACTTAAAGTACATAATGATACAAAATTTGCTCTTCCAAGTAAAATTAAAACCACTTTAATATTGTTATACTTAAGTAGACACCGTAAAGCATATCATATATGATAAAATAATGTTGAACATTTTGGAAGTATTTATTATTTTTTCTGGTTGCCATAATACAATCAAGAATAGACGAACTGATTTTGATAGAAAATGCGTGATTTGAGTATGCATTCTATATTTTGTTATTTTCTAATATCTATAAGTGTTGTGTAATCATTTTTCTAAAAAATACTCAAATGCATTTATAATATTAATACATTTATTTTTAGTGAGAACATTTAGTAATAATAATGTTACATTTTTAATTTTTGTTGAAATACATATTTTAAAAGAAAAAATTGTAAAAATGTTTTGTTATATTTTATGAGAATAACAAAAAATAATTTTCATAAGAATTTACTGCTTTATTTCCCATTATTAATTGCATTTTAATATTTCTTATTTTTAATGCTTTACTCCACAAAAAGGCAGGGGAAATTAAATCATTCAACCTTTTGGACGCAAAAAGTCTTATAAATTGATTTGAGCTCATGTATAACAATAATAGACTCAGATTGAGTAAATTACGACACCAGCCTCTTATGAAAAATTATATTTATAAAATGTTCAGTGATATAATATTTTAGTATGAATTTCTGACAATGTAGATACAAAAACGTTTTTTAAATACTTTTTGACTTCCGAAATTTATGCATTAAAATTCCATAAAGGATGGAATTGATAATGGTACAATTAACAATTATTATTGTTCTAATTATTAATCTTAGTTGTAGACAAGTACATACATTAGTCAGTTTATTATTTTTACTCCACAAATATGTTCAAAAAGGTTATAAGTGAGTGCCACTTATTATATCGTACTTCATAAAAATTTCCTGATCAGTGCTATGCTCTACCATCCATTCTATTTAAGGTCTACCAAAACACATTTTAACATTTGATTTTCAGACTAAGAGTGGAGATCATTAAAAAAAATAAATAACTTGTGTGTCATTGGAGTTTAAAATTTTGCATTTGATTATTTATATTCAATACATCTTTCGTAGCATAACTTCGGCACTATTAAAATGTTTTCAAATAGATGGATTTGTGCCATGAAATGGCGTGTTACACTGGGTGAGATTTGTTTTATAGTACTGTATTTGAATTTTCTTCCAAATATTTCCAAGATATTGTTAAATAGGAATATTTTGTTATTTTTTGCAATATGTTATTGTTTTGAGAAAATAACATCAGCAAAAATATGTGAGCATAAAGTAAAGGATACGTGTATGTAAGGTTCAAAATACTGATGCTATAATACATCATTGTGATAATACTTAGTTTGTGACGTTGGGCTATTCACGGTTTTCTCTTCACTAACTTTGGGGACTTTTAATTAAGATTTATTGCTATAAACAACAATTTCTTCCCAACCCAAACGAAACACGAGTGGTTAAATTAGATGAAGGTAGAAATAAAGTGAAGTGAGGTAGATAAGAAAATATATAAGCAAAGCGAGAGACACACGATTGAGGTAGAGTGACTCTAGAGTTGAGCAGTTATCCTATAGTCGTAGACGAGATACAGAATTGCTACAAGTTATTGACGGCATAGTGGAGCCTAGAAGTACAAACAGCCTCAACTTCGACGTTTTGGTAAGACTCTGTTAATTTGATATTAATGAGAAAGGCAAATATATCTAGGGAGTTACTTTAGACAGTCGGTGTTCATTTGTCGTTATAGTACTAAACTGTGGAATAAATATAGTGTTTGAGATCAGTCTAACGTCTTCTTGCATGACTTATTGACTCTTCAGTGTTAGTATCTTTAGTTAAGCTATGACACAAGAGGCGAATAGGAATGCTATGTAGTCACAATTTGACTTAAGGTATATTCATATTACTAAGATATGTTTAAATAGGTAGTTTAACATCTGATTTTATTTTAACATTCAATCGGAATATTATTGTCCGTTTCAATAAATTATTGTTTACTCTTATTCTGAATTTTAGTTCAATAATTGACTTTCAAGGCAGAATCATTTGTTTTTGTTCATTTTGTTGTTCATTTTGGCAACTGCTTTGTACTTTAGAATGTTTTGTTCGTGAAACTAAAAGTGCATTTGGAATTCGAAGAAGGTACTTTCTTTTATTGAAAGCAGTCTGTGAGCTTTGATCACAAAAGTAGGCTTACCTTAAGGTAATTAATACTCATTTTGAATAATTATATTTTTTGAAGAATTTAACAGGGGAAAAAAAACTTAGAAAATATGAAAATGAAATTAGCATAACCAGTTTCAAATTTATTTATTCTTTACATTTTTTTGTACTAGATAAAATGATTTTATTTAAATACTACGTTAAATTGAAGTTTTGCTGGAAAATATGATCGTAGGATTTTGATTATATTAAATCATAATTAGAAAAGAATTCTTAAATAATAGGACACATATGTTTTCCTTTCATTAATCACGTTACGAGACAGCTATGGTACGAATAAAATGGTAACTTTACTTCATTAGTACTTGATAATTGGTGCATGTTGTTTTTCGTTACACTTATACCAGCTTCCAGAAATTAAGTTACAAAATGAAAGGCATGTAATCTTTACACGATTTACTTACATTATGTCTCAAACGTACATCATGACCTACCACAAGTGCAAATGCCCTACACTATAATCTGAAAAGCCTTTATATCATATAAACAAGATAGAAAGCTTACCACTTATTTTTATGTGTGATATCTAACAAAAAGTTTAAAAAAAGCAAAATTTCCTTTTCCGCTATTTGCACTTTTGTGCATGTTTACGTGTAACATTAATACAATAAGACAACAAAATATATTTTCAAGTAAACATGCCATAAAAGATTATATATTAATCCATGCGATACTTCTTATTATTTTTAATTTGCATTTTTTTTTGTTAAAATACTTTTGATATAAAAAAACGAGATAAATAACACACAAAAAACATTAGCATCTTGGAAGGAAAATTAAAATAGAAAGAACGAGTTAAAAATAAATGTGAACTCAGGACTTGTTTTCGTATACAATCTTTTCATTTATGTTAAAGCTAACATAAAATAATTAAATTTGCCTATAAATATTCTTCAAAGAAAATGAAACTTTGCATTTTCAATATCAGAAAATGAAAAATATTTTCCTTTTTCTTTCCCAGAATGAAGAAGTTTGTTTACAAAATTTTCTAACTTTTATAATACATGCATAACTTAAGTGAAGAATTATTTTAGCTTCTTTTCCGTTGTTATTAGTCACTGAGCCGGAACAGTTATTATTGAAATATTTGTACATATATTGTTAGGGAAAGTATGTAGAGAATAAAAAAAAATGTTGACGAAGAACATGTTGATAAGAAAGTAATATTAGAATGACGGAAGCTACAGATTCCCTTCTGAATATTACAAACCAAATCCGAGAACATTTCATTCTCCAAAAATTCATAAAAATATGGTTATTACAGGCCCAATAATTTTTCATTTCTGTATATTCAAATCATAACTATACAGACGATTGTAAATATTAGCTTTTGCGAAACAATCTCATTAACCTTTTAGTGAAGTTGAACAATAACAAAAATTGAAATCAAAGGATAAAGAAAATTCACAATGCTATGCGTTTTTAATTAACGAATTTAATACCGAAACTAAAAGCAACAAGAGAATCAAAAAACTTTCGTACAATTACTATAGTTATTGATAAAAGCTTCATTAGATGGTTTCCAGCAATTATATGCATATTTCTCAACAATATATATAATTAATGTTCAAGTGTTTTTGAGTTCTAGTTCTGTGTAAGAAACAAATAAAATAACTACATTTTTAATAATGTATATATTTATTACACGCACTTGATGAAATAAAATTTATCAAGATCTATGATTAAAATTTTATCAAGTAATGTATAATATGCTTAAGATATAATATTTTCTCAAATTTAAATTCTAATAATTTCAAACTAAATTTAGGATATGTACTTTGACGCTATTTTTCTTTAAGCTTCCAATTTAGGGGCATTTTTTGTGATGCTAAGTGAATTCAAAATTTCTCACAGCGAATGAAATGCGACTTATATAGATTAATTTAAATTTGGTGAATTCAGTGAATAGAACTAAGCATTTGCATTTATAAGTAGCACATAATTTATTACTGATTTTGTAAAAAGTTAATAGTGGAGTATGGACCAGAAAATATAAACGACGAAATAGGGACCGTTTCTCTGAGTTGAGAAATAATCATAGCTTTAAAAGTACTACTTACTGAGAAGCCACATGATGGGCACTTGCGGCGGATTTCTTACTGTAAAATTTGGAACAAGTGAAGAGGGCATCATTTGAGCAGGCACTTCCCTCTCCTAAGTTTTCTCACCACCCTTACGACTTCGGACCTAAACAGTATTTGAAATATGACAATCCCTCTACAGCGCAAGTCTTTAGTGGCATCAGGGCTAGAATCCACGACTGAACGGAAACAATGCCAAACGCAAGTCCGCGACCATTACCATTAGGTAAACAGAGCCACTTACTCAAGTAAAGTTTAGATCTAGGCTTGGTATCTGAATAGTTCGTTAAAGAAAATATCAAATAATATTTTGAATTTTGAATCAACTTCATATAGGAACTATACATACAGACTAAGAAAAGGAATGCAATTTAAAAATTCATAAATTGAATAAAAGCAGGCTATTAACATCATTTTGGACTATATATTCATTTTATTGTATAATTTTCTGATTTTCTACATAATCATTGTAATGACAGAAGAAGGCAGTAATAGAGAGGCGATGAAACTTATTGTCTTTAATTGAAAAGTGGGCACAATTAATTAACAAATGTGATACATCCTTAAAATTTTAAAAAATGAAATTGTGTATTTGATTTTTTTTTTCAAAAACTCAGCATCTTTAATTCACATTTGCTTTAAATAACCAGCTATAAGTATACCAGATTGCATTCTTAATAAATTTAAATGAGAAAATAGAGGTTCCTAGGCTGAAAAATGTAAAGAGAAATTACACACAATAAAATTTTGCCTTCAATATTGAGTTCGTTGTAATCTATTTGAAATTGAATGATATCAAACTCCATCATTAAACTATGATGTGATGGATTTATTGATAGAAGATAATTCATTCATTCAAAATTAACTTTTGAAGTCAAATATATTTCATATTTCGATCTATGATTTGGAGAAGAGTATCAGGGTTGTAAAGTTAATTCACTATATTTTGACTTTTCTAAAGAGTGATAAATTACATCTTTTTAAGAGTGAGTTAAAATAGGATTTTTTTCATTTTCTTCTTTTCGCTTTCCATCTTTCGGAAACATTTATATACAAATAATTCGAGGAATGATTTTTTTAAAAATATTACGTAAAATATAATGGCTAATGTAAGCAAAAAATAAAAAAAAAAGAATCACCCGAGTTGTAGAATTTCATCTGCATTGAATGCATTTTCAGCAACATGACCTACTCATATTAATTTAGTTTAGAAAACCACAGTATTTAAAAGAAAAACATAACACTTGTCTTTAAGGTAGATGTACTAATTATATTTTTAAGAAATTACCTGTAGTTTTACAATTATTTTGTTCAATTATACATAAACATTTTGTGGATTTTTACATTTGTACAAATAAAGCGATTTTTATAACATTTAAAACAAAACATATCGATTTAGTCATATTCCTGTGAAAATACAAAAATTAAATGCATTAGGATTAGTGTTCAGGTGTTATTTCTAAGATTTCAGGTATGACACTAGCATTAATTCTATTCTATTCCTAAAAATTAAAATTTATAATGCGGCATTCGTTGTTAGAGAACGTTTATTTTTTTTTCAATGTGTTGTATGTTATAGTTTGGTTAGTCATTTGTTCGAAAGAAGATAAGACAATAACACAACCTGCAATAAGCATTTAGAGTGAAATTATTATATATCACTTCAAAAATATTGATATATCACATGTTTAATAGAAATATCCTATTTCATTACAGCATAATTAATTTTTTATTAAATCAGTGATTACCTAAATAATATTATATGTTATATCAGCAATGTGCTTTGCGAGTTTATGATAAAATACACTTTTATTTGTTTTAAATTTATTAATAATCCTTATAATAATATTTTTTTCTTTATATTTCTCCAGGGGAATATATTAGTCATCAAGTTTTGATTTTTAAGTGTTGTTCATTAACTAATAATTAATTCCATAATTAGAGTAACGTTTACTCTTATTATGCTTGTTAATGAAACAAGGTATTGCTGAATCTCCCCAAATTCCTATGTACAAGCATTAATACTGAGCACAGGTACGTATATCATAGAAAGTAACGTATTGAAAAATTAATAATTTTTTAAATATTATTCAATACTTTAATTTATTTTTTTATTAGTTAGGGAGTCTTTAGATAAATATGAATCAAGTGAATATTTTATAAATACTCTTTTATCTTCAATTATGCGTTTTTTTGGAGTTAGTTTATGTGCTACACAGTTTTATTCTCGATTAAGTATCACACGTTGTAATATCTAGTTTGCACAAGAGTGATTAATTTTGTAATATTTCATCAAATTAATTTATTACGAACTTAAGTGTATTTGTAGAGTCTTCTTTCTATTTCATAAAAGTTAAACAGAAACTAATTTGTGATATTGGACTATTCGCGGTTTCTCTTCAATAACCTTGGGTACTTTTAATTAAGATTGTATGTTTTTGATAAAGAACATTTGCCCAACCAAAAATGAAACGTGGATATGCATATAAGAAGCAAGTAGAAATGAAGTGAAGTGGGAGAGTTAGGAAATATATAAACTCCGACTGAAAGTTGCGATAGAGAGGCTGAAGGAGAAGTGGAAATAATTTGAAGGAGGAGTTAGAAAGAGTGGTTGAAATAGGTAAATAGATTAAAGATTGATGGAAGAGGTTTAGTTATTACTGTTTTCAACATGTGATCCGAAGCCTGAGTTGCAGTCGAGGAAGGATTAGTGGTAAGAGTCTGTTAGATTACTATTGGTGGGTTGAATTTTGTTAATAGAAATCTTCCCCAAGAGAGCATATATAGTTGTTGTTATAGTAAATAGAAGTTAATAAATTCCGTAAATATTGTTCTAGTGTCTCTTTGATTGATTCTTATGTCTTAGTGTCTAATAATTGAATCCAGTTATGGCACAAGAGGCAGCCTGGGTCAGGCAGGCGTCACAAATTTATAAACATTTATAGTTATAAGAGTACAAAGAAAGATGGTAAGTATAAGAAAAATGTATAACCATTATTTTTTTTTAATTCAGTCATGACACATGTTCAAATATAAAGACTAGAAGACAAATATACATGTAAAAAGTACTAAAAAATTTTGAATTATTTTTATTTGGGTATTTTTTGCCAATTTTAAAACTTACTCAAAACATTTTTGACGTGAAATTTATTTGTAACATATGCATCAGTTTATGATTATTGTCTTTAAATTTGTCATATAGCTGTTTCTTTATATATAAGATTTATAAATATTTTAATTAAATTAAATATTTTTTCTATTTATTGGAAGAATACTTACTCATTCAGGACGACCAGAGCATGGTATGCAGAAGAGAAAAAAAACTGTGCATCATACAAGAAAATGTAAAAAAAAAAGTATTGACAAATGTATGAGATATATAATTAAACCAGAAATGAAGAATTTTCAAAAATCACCGAAAATATTCTACTGCATTATTTGTTTCATTTCTGATAATGCAATTATTTTTTTGGAATGAGTTTTCTAGCGTGAAAATTTTTACACGAAATATTAGGATTAATGCGACCTTAAATACGTAGAATGTATATGAATTCAGCTAAATAGATCTTAGTTAAAAGAAGATATTTGATATTTTTGTACTACAAATATTTTCAAATTTTCCAAAAGAGAATATTTTATATGTATTGTCATTTTTTATGTATTTTCACTAGTTTATTATGTAGAATTTTTGCATCAATATATAAGTTGATCATGATAATTGAAATTATTTTTAAAAATTAAATATTCAAAGTGGCAATTTATCTCAAATAACAGTTTCAATTTGCTACATAGGGTGCACACACGCACAAGGAAGCTTCATTTTCATATTCCAGGTGCAGAAGTTGTGGAATATTTACACAGACGTAGAACAAGTCGTAATGCATCTATCAAACTTAGTTGTAAAATGGAATGGCCAAGCTGTTCAGCCCTTGTATGTGTAACGATATCCAATTAGTCGTGCTCCCTGTCATAGTCTCTTTTCAGGCTTGCACCAGCACATATCTATGAGGGTGTATCTTTCTTCTAGACAACCATTGTAAATCAGGGATGAAAGGTATGCACTCCAGACTTAAATGAGATTGTGTTAGGTTTGATACGGGGCACACGAATTTCGAAAACAGGAGCTATAGCACATAATGTTTGGATTTCTCACTGCAACGTCTAGAGTATACTCTACGAAAAATATGTTTCAGTACACTTTGACCTAACATGCAGTTGATATTTGTTATCGTCCATTATGCTGATATACGTTGATTAATACGCATTTACACTAGCAGTGGTGATATTTCATGTGTTTTCTGTGTACACTACTTTCTTACCTTGTGTTTGACACAATGTATCGCATACGTATTCAGAGAGTGCCAGATATTCCACACAACCAGCCAACCAGCCTGTATAAAGTACGACATGCTCATGTGGCCACGGTAGCCAACTGGACATGAAAGTAAACACGCGATGATTGTTGTTTCCGTATAGTCACTTAGATTATTTTATTAGAAAGATCATTCCACTTTCCCATTTAATTATCTAAAAAAAGAATTGGTTTCATGTCACAATACTTTTATAGTGATTATAATCGGTAAGATTTATTAAAAGAAAAAGAAGCTTATGAATCATTATAAAAAAAATTAAAAAAATTAATACATAACTCTATGATAAATTATACATTTACAGTTGAAATGCTCTTTAGTAGTAAAGTCAACATTTTTGATGCCTGGCAAAGTCCCCAGTGTAGAAAAACTATTTCATATCTATATAACTTTTAAAATCATGTGGTGCATATTTTAGTAAAAGGGTATAGAAGGTTTTGGGTTAAAATCCCCATTTCAAAAAACAAAAAAAAGAGATCAGCAGATATTCAAAAGAAATCTGGTGCTATGAACAAAAACTGCTACGTTTTCAACATTTTACTTTCCCCCCAGTCAATCCCACAGGAATGGTGAAAAGAAGTTCTTCTTTCTATTTCAACTGTAAAAACTCCATAAATAGAATTTGGCTCGTATTTATTTTTTATAATCGGTATCTTTCTGAAACATTTCAATCATGACGCAAGTGTGTAAGTCCGAAAGTGAGAAAATATTCAGATGAAGATTTTACGATCGCATACAATTGTGTATTTAGAAAACGTTGATATTTTTATTGTTTTGTTATTCAAAATATCGAGCTCATATTTTGTTGTATTAAATTTATATAAAATTCCTCTTAGTGAGAAAACTCGTATTCCTAAACTGTGTACTCAAAGCATTATTATTTTTCTGTTCCATAAGGATGATATACATTGGAAATAAAAGAAAAAATAGTTTTGAATTTTAACATCTGGCAATGGTGAAGGAAGTCAATAAGATTCGATATATGTTTCGTTGCTAGATGAAAAGCTAGATCGATCCAAATGTAATCTTCCTTTCTAGTTGTTGCATTGGAAAAAGGTAAACTTTAGTTTTCTAAATTTTTATCCTTTAAAATTCAAGACACGTGACATGGAAAAGTTTCCTTATTGTAAATGTCAGAGTAAATTTTTAGAGACCTTAGAATATAATTTCAAAGTCAGTCTGAAGAAACTAATGGTACACTAAATAGAAAAGCTATCAAAAAGAGAAAAAATATACACCTTATAAAAATTGAATGAGAAAAAGACATTTTGTGCATATGTGAAAAAACTTTTGTGTTGTAAATAAGTTTAATCTGTCTAAACCATAACATGAATTCATTTCATTTTTTAAAAAGATTCAAATAATAATATTTAATGTTGTAATTTTTTTATTTTTTAATTTCTTGATGTTAAATCTAAAAGAAATATTGAGAATGCATATACTTTAAATATTTTTTTTACCTTTCCTTGTTTCTAAATTATAATAATCTGCACAAAAAATAATGTTAATATTACTTGTGAAAATTCCTTGAACATAATAACTAAATAACATAAAATGTTAATAATTGACTTAACCTTATTTTTATTCTTAGTCAATTACAGAATTTTAATCTTTTATATAATGCTATATTCATAATATCTTTTTAAAAGCATGTCAATTAATATGTGTTTTTAATGGAGTGAAGGCTGATTTCTGAGTATATATATATATATATACCTAACTAAATAATTTTTACTCACATCTAGGCGACTGTGGTGTACGTAAAAAATATGATGGATATAATTATTGAATAGTTAAGAATTTATGATTGGCATAATACAGTTCTCTTTACAATTCAGAATAAAATTTCAATTTCGCAAAACTACAGTCTTTGAGTATGAATTCTTTTTTAATAACTATTGAATGGATTTAAAGAGTCTTTCTAAGTCAGCACTATAATTAGGTTAAGGACTAAATATTAAAAAATATGGTGGTTTCACTAATAACAAATATAAATCAAGATAAAAAAATATTTCACAAATGCGATAAGAATCCTCTAAAATTGGTAAAGCTAGTTAACCATTGTGCCTCTGAGGTCACCGTCTGGTAAATAAAGCACAAATTGTTCAATTACCCACCATCGGTGAAAAATGTTTGTGCTTCCATTTATAATAATGCATACTTCGAATAGTCGATGGTGTAATTGCCATAGAATTTCAACAATGACGATTATCATTTAATATATTCTTTTTTTTATTGTATAACATTTTAAACAGTAGTATGCATCATGTCATGATTATACTTTCAATATTTGAGACATTTTAGCATGGGTTGAAATATATATACACTCACGTACACATACACACACACAAAATTTTTAATAGTTGCTAAAACGTGATCGAGATACAAACTTAATTTTTAGTTGTTATGCTTAAAACTTCTCTCTATAGGTACCACTGAAAGTTAGACATTTCTCTCTGTTTTCGTGACCTCTTAAAGACCGTCATTACTGGATTCAGAAGATTGCTTCCGAAACCCAGTGTTACATCTCTTGAATGACTTAATTTGTGTTATCAAATCTTCGACCCTTTTAATTGCTCATGAGTTATTTTAATAAGGAAACACCGCTTAGGGTTTCATCGAGAGTATAGTACTGTACTTAAATTTCAAAACTACGTCATTTTGTTTCTTCAACCGTACTTTAAGATAAATGAGCTGGTACATCGTTGGCAAGAAGACGGATAGCTTGGCTTATAATATCGCGTCATTTCATAATCAGAGCACAACGTTATTAGTTCATCTGTATGAAGCAATAGACAATAGCATTGGTCTGAGCTTTCCCCAGATCGTCTAAATACGTCTACACGACAGTCCAAAATAACAGACAGCGTGACCTTTCTTACAGTGTTCTGCATTTAAGCCTTCTAAGGAAGGAGATTAGTATAGAAGGTGATTAGTATGAGAAGGTGATTAATATATTAGTAAGGAAGGTGATTAGATTTTATCTTTGCTTCTACTCCTCGTTCATCTCTTTGGTTTGTGATTTGTATGGATGGATCCAAGATTCATCCATAGTTATGCCATGGGAAATATTTCGTAAATAATTTTCCGCACACTAATCATTCATAATCATTTGAATTCTTAACTTCACCTTTAAAATAACATATACAAGAACATTACTCTTCTCCTCCAATCGCAGTCAACTCATTATCCAATCAGAATACTAGCTCTCTTCCAAACACTTAACACACAAAAATTTTTCTTACTGATTTCAACCAAAACACTGTAACGAAACGCCAATGCCCCATTGGCTGATCAATAAAGTTAAGCCCACCCTCCATAGTAAATGCTGCCTATTCTGTTCAAGCAGCCTCTTCCTCTTAAGATATTCTCATTCTGAATAATAAACTATATTTTTTGAACAATTGTAATGTGCATTTTAAATTCGCAATGGGAAATACGTCCTTTTAAGCTACACTGTTTTTATATATATGTAATTTAAATACGCAGTTCTGGGCGAGGGAAATTAAAGTTCAGTCTCAAATATGCATTTTAAGAGCTGTGCTACTCATGTGCTCGAAATAAATTCGTCAATCTATATATATGTAGATGTTTGTTCTGCGGTCTAACAGAATAATTTCTTCACTGTGGGAACATAGGAAGTGACTGATGGTCTTCCTCTTTTAGATTCATCTGAGAGAGATATTTGGCAAGTTTCAAAATTCTTTTTCCAACTCGCATCACAGTCAGCTATCATTCTCATAAATAGTCATCGTTTCATTGTGTAGAACTTATTACACTGGGAGTTTGTATCCACCTCACACTACGAACTGCTTTAAACTACAGCTTTCTAAATTACGCAAATCAATATTAATTGCTTTAATTTACAATATATTATGTGCATAAAAATTAAATATGTAGAATTAGTTTTATACAGATATTTTGGATATTTCATTTTTTATTATATAAAACGTTTCGTTGAAAAACGTAAGAATAACAATACTTCACTAAATCTGGCTATATCTTGTTCATCATAAAAGCCTTAAAACGCAATCATACAAAAATGAATTTTAACTGGATTGTCAGATTCTTTGGGTTATTTTCAAGGAACATGATGAAATGTGTTTATTTAGAATATTCTTGACTGTGTATTTCGATAATCCTTTTGTAATAAGAAATAGGCTTTTCAACCATATTAGCCAATACTGTACATCGCACTTCTTAATTTTTTCTTTACAATATGCAGTTGAATTCCTTTTTAATTTTTAATAATTAAGGTGTATGATTTTGTATCGCATGGAGAATTTCAGTGTTGTATTTTGAAGTATTTACTTGAAAATCTAGGGTAGTTTTATAATTATTTTCGAAATTGGATCTGCCGTGATTGGTGCGTTGTTTTCAAGTGTTATGTTTTGCGATTATGCATATCAATCAAGATTACTTTGTGTTTTGAATTGCGTTTGATGTTAAAAAATCAACAGGTAATCCCAAACGAATTTACAGGTAGGGATTTCTTCACATCACGTGATATAAGATGGATGGGTTATGTGGGAGTTTTGTGACGTCTACCAGTCTAATATATATTATTTCTGACAGATTTGTGAATGTAAGAAAATTGATTCATCTTATTTTAAGTGAGCAGGATTTCATTAATAGGTTATGGAATGGTAAAAATAAGAAAATTGAAGGGTTTTTATGTGATGTCATCTCACATACGCAAACACACACACACACACACATATATATATATATATATATATATATATATATATGTATATATATATATATATATATATATATATACATTTACATACACACACACATATATATATATATGAACATTCTCAGAAGAAAGCAGTTATCAGAAACTCTAGATTAATGAACGCAGATCTTAATTTTAATGAGAGATTTTTCTTTCGTTTGCCGAAAAGAGTAATAAATAAAAGAAGTTAGTTAAGAAATAAAAAAACAAAATTAGTGAGTTGTTCGTAATAAAAATATACAATAAAAATTAAGCACGAGAAGGTTACGGTTATCGGATCAAGTGCAAAAACAACAAATCGATAAAAAAAGATATTAAAATAATATAGCTCTCTTGTATATAAATGTAACCGGAAAAAGTGGATTAAGAATTTATTAGTTTTTAAGATGCAACATTTTTACAGAATTTTCATGTTATTCATTGGAACGTTTGAGTCTTTTAAACCTGAAATATTGTTTCATTACTTACGTTTGTATCAAAATATCGTTGGATTATTATTTTGTAAAAAAGTATCTGAATTGAAATATTTAATAAAAAGTGTAATGAACAATATTTTTCATTATTCATTTTGGTATGAAATAAAATTAATCACATTTACACCACACACAGTTTTTACAAATATAACCTCCTTTTTAAGAATAAGCTAAATTTAAATATTTAAAGCTTTTTTTTTTTTTTTTTTTTTTTTTCGATTTACTTCAGATATCGAAAAGAATCTGCATCTTTCGAGTTGCACTAAATTTCTTACGAGAGAAACATTTTGAACCTTTTAAAAGACTAAAGCTAAGTTCAAATTCGGAAAGTAAGATAAATATTTAACTTTGAAAGATTTCTATCTCTGCAGGCAATTCAGGAAATTTGGAATTTTAACTTAAATATTTCTTATGGAACTAGAATATCATTCTTAAAATAATAAACATGAAAAATTTATCGGACCGTAACTGAAAAAATTTAATAACACATGAGTTATTATGGAAACATCTTTTAACAATGACACACTGACAATTTGTGGAACTTGTATAATCAGTATTCTACCTATTATTTTAGAAGACATAAAACAGCTTATTTTGTTGATTAATAAAAATTGGAAGCAAATTGTAGAGAAAATGGAAGGATACCTGTTGTTGAAACAAATTGGAGATAAGCATTATCTTAACAAACAAAATCAGATGAAAATATAAGTTATGTATTATTTATTTGTCTTGATTAATGGGATTTGTGTTATCTCTCACAACACAATCGTAAAAAATGGAAACTTTTTGTCCGGTAACCTGGTTAGAAAATAATATTTTACCATAATATATTCATAGAGATAATGAGTTTGATTCTTTGTTTTCCAAATGTCGAGAGAAAAGCAATCATATAGTTTTATAAATTTCTGTAAAATGTTTTATGAAATTTGTGTTATCTTTTAGGATCCTTAATCACAAGAATATAGCAGATTTTTTTTGTCTCTTACCTCTCAGCTAAATGACTTTATTCGAACATAATTCTCAAGATGGAAGTGGGACAATCATTCGTATTTCAAAGGTATAGAAATAAAATTTTTGATTATTTGCAAGCCATTTGGCCTTTAATTGTCTTCACTGGCATTTCTATAATATAGCTTGATAGATGGGTTGGTTGGTTGATTGTGCATTGGAATTAGGGCATTGAGTTCCCTTGGGGCATACTGTGCAAACCACGTGGGAAAATAATTTCATTAAATAAAAATAAAATAACATAAAATTTTAATAATAGATAGCGTATAAATTAATGAGTTGTTTTCAGTGAAAATATATGCATGAAGCAAACCTAAATCATTCAGAGTGAAGGATATTTGATTTGAGGTTTCCTACAACCAAGACATTTAAGGAAGGACTACATGGTTTTAAATGTTTAAAATAGAGTCAAACGCAGATCATTCTGTCTAGATGTGTCTCTCGATGATGACTATAAATAGGGAAGGTAATCCGGCTGAATGAGGCGTCTGTGAATAAGGCTTGCGTTCCCAATTGGTAGACGTGTTAAAATAACTTCCTGACTTTACATTGATGATAAATTCTATTGAAAAATGATAGATTTCACATAATCAATTTTCGATCATATAGATATATCATGAACGGCCGATTTAGTGTTTTTAAATATATTTCCGTATGGAATGGTGGGAGATATTGCACCATATGCAGGTTTAATTGCAATTTCTGTATTTTCATTACCTTTGATACTTCGTTTAAGGTTAATCAACAAAAATTCAGTTTGTTTTTTTAGACTTAAGTGGTTTGATTCGGCAGCCCCAACTTGTGCATTATATAAATTAGCATTATTATATAAATTGAAGTGTAGTGAAGGAATAATTTAGTTTATAGATGTGAGATTCATAAAACTCTGAGGGAGATAGCTCGAAAAGAGGTTGTAGAAATCTACACTTTCAGGAAACAAAAAGCAGAAATTAGTGGTAAGAAGAAGTTGTGGGAAGTTTGTGGTTTCAGCAATTTGTATGAAATAATCAATGTCAAAGATATTTAATCATATCTAGATTACTTGTATTATACTCATACGAATTTGTAATGCTTGATAATATAAATGTGCATTTTAGAACATTAATTTTTAGGTCCTAATACAAGTATGCACCTGTTCCACATACAAATATTAAAACTGAATCTTACCGATTTGAATTAAACAAGTTTGATGTCAGTCATTGGCCTCCTATTGAATTATTGACTTACTCTTGTTATTAAGAAATATAGATGGAATAATTAGTTGATGGAATTATAATCTATGGGTCACAAAGTAGATTTTGTAAGTCGTTCAATATTAGGAAAGATAAATATTTCTTTAGAAAGCAATTTATCTAGTTGAAGGACTACATCATGTAGATTTCTTTTGTTCTTGATTAAAGAGACTGGAAATACACTTTAAAAATTTACTCATAAAAAACGAAGTATTTATGAAATTAGGAAAATGTTTGTTTTTTTAAAGAGTACACTGCCTGCCTTTTTTCAGTGAATGCTTCAATGATAGAAAAATTATTTTTACCTTCCTTAACCAGTTTCTCATAATTTAGTAATAGAAACAACTGTTTTATCATTATTTATATTGTATTTTTATATATGGTTAGAAATATAAAATACAGATAATAGTCGAAGCAAAAATTTTCAAAATTGAAGTAATATGCTTTATGAAAGTCTCAAAGACTTCAGGTTTTCCAAAGTCAACACCAAAGACCACTGGTTTTGTCATAAATAAAATATTTATCTTAGAATAACAAAAAAAAATTCCAAATTTAAAAACTGTTAGATGATGAAAATAAAGCTGGAGTTGAAAACGGTATAATTTGAAGCCCTATCTGAGGAAGAAAGGAACACATTTATTATTTAATTTTTAATAAAGATCTATTTTATATGTTTAATTATTTAATTGACTACAATAGAAGTATGCGAGATTTAAATCTTAGTATTAATACAAAGCTCAATATCTGAAACATCCTCTAAAAACAGACAAGGAGGAAGGATTAGTGATATGATTATGATTGTTTTTTAACGTCATATTGAGAGGCAAATTGATGGCTATTGGAGACAGATCTTGTAAGTTTGAACTTCAGTCGAGTGACAAAGAACGACACTTGAGTCGTTGGATCCCATTCCAAACATCCATGCCATGCTCATGGGAGTATTAAGGACTAAGACCAGATTTATAATGCATCATCTCCATTACAAGGTGGATCTTTTGTGGCATCAGGACACGGGAACCATGTCTGAACGAAAACTACTCCAGCAGCGAATCTGCGATCAGGACCACTAAGATAGCGTAGCTACGGATTGAGAGGCAAGAGTTCTGATTATGAAATGAAAGGAGATCCCAGGCAGAAAATACTTTGCTGTACTGAGTGCGGCAGTGTAAGGGCAGGATATGCAGTTTTCGGACAAGCTTGTGTTGATTTTACGGTTACAGTTCCCAATTTATTGATCTCTACATCACTGTATAAAACGCTCAACACTACACTCTCAACGGTATAAAGAGGGAGATGTTGTTGGCGAAACTCTCGTTTCAGGTGGATTTTCTGTTCTAAAAGGTTTCTGTTAATGATTATGTCTATAACATGTGTGAGAGTCAATAAAGGCTTGAATTATTGATTCTAATAAGCAACCTGTTATGACACTCGATATGAAAATTATTCTATTTTACCATTCCATTTGGCCCTAATTAGACCACTAACATTAAGAAAACGTCCAGGCTAACGCGAAGAGTCCTTTTCATAAAATATCTTGAATTCTGCTCATGGCTCTTTTCGTAGGCTTCATTACACGATATATTATCTTCTAGTCAGGATATTTGGGACCTGATAGGATATGCACCGGCAACCATCCCATAACAATGTTAATTTACCCTGATAATTTGTTAATATGTCGTGCACGAATACCATCAGTGATCTCTAGCATTAATGAGGATGAAATTTACCTATTCATGACATATCGATATATTTCTTGACTCCGTGTTATATATGGCCTAATTTCTTATCGACATCATTACTTTTTAACAGTTGAACACTTGAATTACCTAGATAATTTCTATGGAACCACAATATAATTCATTTTTCTATGCATATGCATACTATCCCCCCGAATGTCCTTAACCGTGGTAATTGTTCCTTTATGATGTGTCTATTTGTATGACTTAGTGTGTAAATTTTATGTCTTATACTTTTACGTCTTAATATGTAGATTTCCACTTTTGAGTTTTAGAGTTTCCGCAGTCATTGTTATTTTATTTTCAACAGAAAAATGTTTTTTTTTCGGAAAGATTACTTAATTAATTAGAGTATAAAACTATCTATATGATCATAAATTAAAATACGAAATTTATGTGTACGAAAATTTAAATTTTTAAAAATTCATTCTTTATTCATCGGCGTATTTTACAGAATACTGAAATCATATTGAAAGATAAGCTTATTATTGTACCTAAGGATTTTGACGAATTTACATATATTTCAGTAAGTATGATTAACAGCAGAGTTGATGAAATACATTTATTTGAGTTGTCTGTATTTGACCAAGATTAGCTAGTTCTGCTGTACAATTTATGTATGAGAGGGAGTCATATAAATAATTTTAACAAATGTATGTTTATGTCCATGACAAATCGAAGAAAGATGAAGCAAAGGTAAGTAATTTTTTTACAAAGAAAGAAATCAAAAAGAGAGAAATATTGATAGAGCATCTTAATGACCCATTACTCCTTTTTTTCCAAACAAAGTAAAACCTTTTGAAGAAAAGGAATATTCCTTGGGATCATAGCTATCATATTGAAGTAAAGACAGAATGCCCCTGAGATGGGTCCATATTGAAATGATGAGTAAAATAATTATTTATGCAGTATAATAAAATGATGCACGTATACTAATTTTTTATTATAGTGGCAATGAGCCAATATTGTAGTCCTCCTTTTATTAGCAGCTTATCGTATATTTTTATCTGATTCAAACATTTTATGTCCATTACTGTTCGCAAGTCTCATGTCTATCAACTAAAAGTCACTAATCTATCACTTCCAGCCAATTCTATCTTAGACACCTTGAAGGCTATCTCTTCGTCTTCAGTTAGTTGTATTTTTTCTCTTTGTTCTATTTCTCTTGTTTTGATTCTCAGAAATCCTTTTTCTCATCCCCTTTTTCTGCAATTCAATTTTGAATTATTTTAGCTGAAAAATGTTTTAATATCTTGACTTTGTGTTTGGCACAGTATATCTCTAGCAGATCCAGTGCCGTAAATTCAACCAACCAACCAACCCATCCACTTTTGTTTGTTGTCTTTTGGTGGTCAAGCACCACGTTGATGAACTTCTTTTCCTGTTTTAAATAACTTTTCTTCGGAAAATAAATCTAGTTCTTGCCACGCTGTAACAAAAATACATATTTATGAATTATATCTGCTACTGGAACTAAGTGAACTGTTACATATTAATCTAAATCACAAATTTCAAAGTTGCCATCTGTTGCTCCTTAGTCCTCTGTGTGTGTGGGGTGGGGGGTATTAATCTTATACCACTCAGTTTTTAGTATGAAAACAATATTTTACATAATCTGTTTTGAGTAATTAGCTGTATATACATAAAGTTTCAAGCATGCAGATGAGGTAGCTGATGAATTTAAAATTTTTATTTCATTTCAGGAAATTTTCTGTCGGAAATAATACAACCAGGGGTTACGAACATTCATTGGATTCAAAACAATAATGTTTATAAATATTCTCCATGATTCTGCCATCTGATCTAAGTGAAGAAAACTGCTAACTACCATTGAGTATAAATGTGTGGAGAAAAAACATATTTTACAGAGACTTTTGGATGCTAAAAATGTGGATTCAAAATTTTCCACCACTTCTGAAAGTGATAGCATCCACCGGAAAATCTTGTTTTGTAAACATTATATACGTTAAATGCTATTTCTCTGCATGTTGTCTCATGTAAGTTTTATATTACCTTTTAATCTGGTTAGTTAATTTTTCAATTGTTCTTTATATGTTTTCTCTTTGATTGCAGACAAGATTTTGTGAGTGTGTTCAAGTGTATAATTATTCAAAAATTACATAAATTACAATAAATTTGACTTATTCTAAGATTTCTTGAACTAGAATAAAAAAAATTAATACGAATTAAAGAACAATCACAACCATATAATACTTATGAAAGGAAACTAAACCCCATCAACAATTGAAAATACTTATTCTAAATTAAATTTAATATGGATAACTTCAGAAAATTTCTAAAAAAAATTATTTCTCCAGAATTTGCCGATAAATGCATTCTTTAATAAAAGTTTCAACACTTATCTAAATAGGATAAAATAAAAGGTATAATCCAATTTAGAGAATAAATTCCTCTCATTCTATAAAAGCAGTGTTTTTAAAAAGAAAAAGCTCAAGTAGTGCGTTTTTAGTAATTTATTCAATTAAATTTAGAAGGAAAACCAAATTAGGAAGCTTAATTCTCACGGGATAAGATTTAGTGATGCAAACTATACAGCAGGTGGAACTCATTGAGAATTCAAGGATTTTGAATGCATTTATCTTGTAAAGAAATGCTAAAGAAGTGGTTCTTTTTTTACTGGGAGGGTATTCAAAAAAAAATTCTTGATTTTATTTCATATATATATTTGATTTAAGGATATATATTTCAGAACATTTTTTAATGTTTCTATGTCAATCCTATTTTGATCACACATCTAATACTTTTCAAGGAAAACATAAGAACTGAAGAAAATATTAAAATATGTAAAAATATATCTGGAAAATTTTTTCGTCTTAATATTTATCTTTAGAGAAACATATTTTGTGAAAATAGAATACTTTTTGCGTTTTGTTGTCGTCATACATACACATTACTGCATACAGGGCAAAATTTTAACCTTATATTGTGAAAATAATTTTTAATGTTTCTTAGTCATTCAATTTCATATTATTGCTAACAATTTTTACTTTACGGATTTTAATATAACATCTTATGAACACAACACTGAAATTATATTTAGATTCTCTAAGCAAATTTATTTGTACGCGGTATTCTAAATTATGAAAGGTACCTCGAGTTCTGAAAAAAAATCAACTAATCATTAGATAACTGATTTTAAAGAAAAATTAGACAATTATTGTATATATTTCCAGAAAATAATTTACAATAATTTTATAATCTTGTTAAAAAATTCTTATTTCGATAAATAATTAATTTTTCAGAAAAACAAATTTGTTTTCATTCCATTCAAATATGGGTCAACGAAATTTGTTTTAATTAAAAAATTATACTTGGAACAATACCAAGGTCATTACATATTTGATGTATTAGAAACGTAAGAATTAGAAGTACAGAACAGGAGCATGTATTGTTCCGACCAGCCATTCATTGTGAATAGCCCTCTGGTGGCGAAATGTAAAACGAGTCAGAGTTACTTGTGCTGCTAGAGAGTACGGTCGCATGAAAAACGTACGGTTGCGTTTTGGGAATGGAGAAATAAAAATGTAAAAACAGACACTTTGAATTTATTTGCGAGTGAAAGAAATAAACCATCAAATCGCGAGAGTATGTGTGTGTGAGAACATACTAGAAATAATACCAAGGTCAATACATATTTGATGGATTAGAAACACAAGAATTAAAAGTACATAACAGGAGCATCTATATTTCTAAATAAATCATGCAATTTTTCTAAATCATTTTAAAAAAATCGCGATCAAGTAAAAGTTGTAATTTTATGTTAAAAAATGAGTTTTTTTTATAAACAAATTCCTTCACAAGCATGCAATTACAAATATTATAAACTTCACAAAACGTAAATTGTATAAATATTTCCTTTCTTTTTGAGATGAAAGTTTCAACTAACTATAATTGTGAGATAAAAGTTCATAACAGTTAATCCGAATGATTTAAGTTACACAGAGTCAGTATTAGATGAATGAATTATGACATGACATGTTCCCTGACATGAAGCTAAAGTGCCTTAAGATATCGCAAGCCCAATCGCTGTCTATCCGTACTACTTCGAAGAGGTCACTTCCACAAATATAAAAAAGTGCTCAATCACATGTTCTTAGAATACAACAATATTGTAGAATTATATAATTCCAAAATTGCAATAACGAATAACATTGTATGAATTAAGATGTCACATGTATATAATTTGTGCTACAACAACAAATTTGGTGATATCATTTTCCAACGTAATTATTCAGTTTTGTGGCCTACGTGACCCTCAGATTTTACTTCGATGGATTTCATGTTTGTGGTTATCTGAAATCTAAAATGTATATATCAAATCCACGAGATTTGTCAGAAATGAAAAATACCGTAAAGTACGAAGTTATTCGGATTCCTCTTATAATGTTACGTTCGTCCTTGTTGTTAACAATCTCCAACACTCTATAAATTATCGTTTGCAAAGGTAGGGAAATAATTTAAATAAAAGTTTTTTCCTCTCTTTTGTTGCCATTTGTTATTTTCATTTATGCTCTTCTTTGCTGTTTTTTACTCCGGAAAATTTCACCATATGCGTATCGTTTCAAAGCTATTAAACGTTTATCAATACTCTGATCAATTTTCTCAGGAAGAAAGAGTGGCAGTTGCCATTTGCCAATTTCGAAATGCTTTCACAATAGACATGAGTGCTCAATTAATTTAAATCATCACAATGTCGAGCACATACCTTAAAATAGCACCTTTAAAATCAAATTTAATATTGATTTAACAAGTGGATTGGCCGTCAGGACTTCAGGTATTAAGGAATTTTCATGATCCCCTGAATATATGAGCCGCTCAGAAGCCAATGCGGTTAAGTCCATTTTTTGATATTTTCTGATTTTTGGAAATTTTGATGAAATAAATAATAATCTTCTTAGTTATTAAAGGATTTACTCATTGGTTACTTTTTTCTAGGTTAGACAGCCCTTTTTTTAATAGCTTCTGAATATATTGTATAATAATTTCAGAAGCCATTGTGAATAAGTCCACCTTTTATCAATATTTTTTTACATAAACTTTAAAATAAAGATTAAATTATTCTTCTTCTTTCGATATTTGTTGGTAACACTGAAAAACAAGAAATTCATAGTAACTGTAACCGTTACTTCTAATTAGAATTGTTTGAGTTTTATGCATGTGCGTCAAAACACAAAAATATTACGTTGAAGCGTTTGCGAAAATTATTGTGTTATCAAAAACATAATCCCAGACGCAGATACTTAAATTCAGACCTTTCTATTGCAAAAATGTATAACCTGTATGTCGAACAATGTAATGAAGAGCAAATTGTACCAGTAAAGGAAAAGTTTTATTACCTTATATTTTTGACAAAATTTAACTTACATTTTAAGCAACCTTCAAAAGATACTTGTGCAAAATGTGATTATTTGGTAATAAAAAAACAATCTACAATAGATGAAGAAAAAAAAATGCTGCTGAAGTTGAACATGACGAACACTTGCGAAATGCAAAAATTGCCCATAATAGTAAGGCTAATGATCAATTAAGAGCTTCAGACGAAATATACGAAATAATAGTTTTGATTTAGAAAAAGCATTATCATTTCCGAAACTATCCACATCAGTGGCTTATCACAAGAGAAACTTATACCTATACAATCTTGGTTGCCATGATTTAAAGACTAACGAGGGCTACATGTATGTTTGGCCTATAACCCAAGCATCGCGGGTTCACAAGAAGTGTCATCGTGTTTAACTAAACACATTAAATTGTACGCAAAGGATTTTCAAAAAATTATAATGTATTCAGATTCATGTTCAGGACAGAATCGAAATATAAAAACTGTGTTAAGTTTACTGAAATTGGTTCAGAGTGAAGATATAAAAGCTGAATCAATTGAGCTTAAATTTTTATTAAGTGGGCACAGTTATTTGCCCAATGATGCTGATTTTGCAGTTATAGAAGCTTATGCAAAAAAAATTCCGTATATTTATAACCCTAGTGACTGGTATCATATAATACAAAATAGTAAAAGAAAGAACCCTTTCAAAGTTGTCGAAATGAATCCACACGAATTTCTTTCCACAAAACCATTGGAAGAAGATGTTACCAACAGAAAAAAATCAACAAGTGGACTAACAGTCAATTGGCTTAATATGAGATGGATAAAATTGGAAAGGTCAAACCCAAGCAGCAATAAGTTCAAATATAATTTTGACGAGGATGATACCTTTCATGTAATTGATATAAAAAAAACAAAAATAGGTAGGCCAGTAAATTTAAAAAATATAACTCAACCTATATTATATCCTAATGGCAGAACAATTTCAAGAGAAACAAAAAAAGACATCATGTGTTTATTAAAGTATATACCTCCAATTAAACATGACTTTTACAGGACATTAAGGACAACACATGGAGATCAAGATTTACATTTAAATAACTCGGAAGAAGATGATGTTTGTTATGATGAATAAACATAAAACTTATGACAATAAATGTTATTTTATTATTTTTACATAAATTTCTTATCTTTTTCAGCTGCCAAAAGGTATAAGTCCTAAAATGTTTAAGATGCTGTCATTATTTCAATAAATACTTATGTTTTTATTTACACATCCTGTTCATATCTTGTTTTTTTGCAGAGTTTACACCTCGAAAAAAGACTTTATACACTTTTCTAATTAAATTAATAAACCAAGAATTTTAAGAACTAATGTATCAAAAAACATTAATTTTCTCAATTTTTGTGTTTTGGACTTAACCGCATTGGCTTCTGAGCGACTCATTTGTATTCCAACTCCTAATACCCATGTATCAAACTTTTTTAATGCCTCAATGGCACAAACGGTTTCTTCTTCTGCTCAAAAAACTAATAGACTCATCTGAAGCCTTTTTTTTCTATGCCTGTATTCCTTGAGTTTATTATTACACTCTGCTCTAGTTTCTAAAAAAACTGCATATAACCAAGATTTTGATATTTTTCAAATATAACTGAGGGAAAAGAATCAAATTCTCTGATTTTCTGAGTAAATTCTTCTTTATTTTCTTAATAAATAGTTTAGCTAATAAAGAATTTCGATCAAATTTTTAAGAACAGAAAAAAAATTCATTACTTTAGTAATTCTTCCTTCTATTTAATCAGTATATATAACTCCGATAATACATTACTTATGAAATTTCTATCGAAAAATGTACAGAGTGACCAGTAAAGTCCGTCATCTCTCTTAACTTCTCCTGCAGTTCTAGCCATAAAACTGGTATTTAGGTATAGTAAAATGGCTATGGGCTACTAAATGAAATTAGTGACTGCGTTCCCTGGTGGAAATCACTGGAGTTGGAGCTCCTATATTGAAATCGGTACGAGATAGGGGAAAAAGTGAATTAGAAAGCTGCAGAAAATCATCGATTTAATACAAATAAACCTTGGAGACAATAATGATAAAAACAAAGCTTTAACGTGCTCGTAAAACGCATATGTATTTGGTCGTATTTCTGGAATTGTTGCATAATGAAATTTAAAAGGAAAGGAGAAAAAGTTACCTTTCGCACTAATACCGAGCCCCCATCGTGGCATTGTGGTATCACTTGTAATTTTCATTCGAGAAGGTTATAGCTCATTCCCCACGAAATACATTCTAGTATGATTGTCTTTATAAATAGAGTAAAGGAGATTCAAATCGTAGAAAATCGTGTTGCAAAATGCATTAACTCAAAGCAACTTGAGTTTATAGAGCGAAATGTGTACATTTTAGAAATAAGTGTGAAATGAGATACCTATAAAAGAAATATCTCCTCGGGGTTTATATTGTTGCTCGTGGTCATGAAGCCATTTTAGAAAATGAATATTATTAATTTCTTTTGATTTACAGTGAATTTGGATAAAATGAAAGACATACAGCTCAATTTTGTCGGCAAATTTTCTCTAAAGGGTCTGTATCCTTCATGGAAAACTGTCGAAACATCACTGATGTCGTGTTAAATAAACATCATTAACGTAGAAGTTGTTCGACTCTTACATAAATGTAAAAAAATATTCATAATTCTCAGAAATAAAATTATTATGTTTAATATGCATTGACTTATATAATCTTAAGTTTTAACATTAATATCACTTGTTAAAATAAAACGATGGATCAATTCGACAGCAATTTAACATTTTCATTTCATGTAATATTGATATAACTCACTTCTTTATATTTATATTACATTGGAATCAAGATATTGGAAATCATAACTCTCTGCGATTATAATATATAAGTAGTGGGAATTATTATTGTGTTGCATATCATTTTTATTGAGGCTCGCTCTATATCATTCTGAAGATCCATATTTAATTTATAATTTTAGTTTCATATCACCATCGGCTCTTATTAATTTGAATAGATAATGTATTTTAAAGTACACTTTGGTTATTCTGTAATCGACATGGTTCTTATATTACTCTTGTTTTATCGAAATTTTTAAGCAATAAAGTCTATTTTGTTTTTAAATTGTTTTTCTGAGTTTCACTTGGTGTGTGTGTGTCATCAAATTTTCGATCGTTAATTTAACCAACTTCCCATCAAGCTAGAGCTTTGAAATTTTAGGAATCCTTCGTACTCGCCTAACAATGCAATATTTAGACATTTGCGACAAGTTTTAACTTATATTTTCTTTAATAATGCAGTTTAGCCCAACCACTTGGCACGATTTTAAAAATTGGTACCAAACTTGGCGATTTTTTTTTGGCTGAACATTAAGTCCGTAAAACGGACCAGGGTAGCCACATTTGGCAAAATACCGCCCAATAATTCCTGTCTCCAAGAGTGGTTTGACTAAACTGTATTCCAACCATTTAATTTACCGGATGAATCAATTAATTTTAGTTAGTTTTAACGTTTTTATGTATTTCACTTGGTGTGTGTCTATCTGTGTGTGTATCAATGTGTCATCAAATTTTCCATCATTAATTTAACCAATTTCGCATCAAAGTAGAGCTCTGAAATTTTGGGAACCGTTCTTACTTGCCTAACAATGCAATATTTAGATATTTTCGACCAGTTTTAACTATTATTTCAATAATTTTCTTTAATATACTTTGCCATCATATAAAAACGTTGTTCTTAAAAACGTTGGTTTTTATCTCGAATTTTTATAATAATTTTGTTTCACCAAATCATCCTAAAGCGTTTTTCAGTAAAGCCCTATTCAGATAGAAAAATTCAAGTAATTGATTATTTTATAATTTTGTTGTTTTTCATGCTAAGGTTTAGATATTTTAAGCATAATGTTTCACCTTGTCTGGCTATAATTAAAGCTTATAAAAGTAATAAAAATTTGCATTCATCTTGCTCTTGGTTTCATATTTTAATTAAATTGTTCTTTCTAATACATTCTCAACGTCTGCGTGTTTCATATTTTAGGTTTTGTATAAATGTGCTGCTTTGAATGGCTATACATTTGTTTCTATCTTCAGAAAAAAATTCTGGACTTTTGATTCCTTTGTGTAGCAAAAGAATGAATAATTAAAATATGAAAAATTTCTTCTCATTCGTTCACGAACAAATAATAATGTATGCAATGGATATTATACTTTTTTTACTCACTCTTGTTCCAATTAATTAATTTTTCAATATTTTACCAAATAAACATTGTTTATTTAGTGAGGAATAATTAACATACCAGCGATGTTGTTAAAAATGTAAGTTTCACGAGAAATGATTTTATAAAATTTCGAAATATAAAGTTTTATCGTTAAAAGTAGTTCTGTCACCTACATGCGAAAAGACTTCTCAATTAAAGTTGTGCTTTACTCCCATAAACAAAAGCAGATTCTATGAGTTCAGCCAGATGTTCAATGGCCTCTATTCACGCTAAAATCTCTTAAAAAAGAATGAGAACAAATGGCTTGTGAATGTTTGTTACGAATAACAAACAGCGTCATAAAAAGTAATGAAAAAGTCAATGGATTCAAGATTCGATCAACGTCTCTTGAGAAAGTGATTAAAAATAGCTCCCTAGCCTTATGTACAACGCATACACTTTATTCCAATTAGGTAGTTTATATGTTAGTGAAGAATTAAAAATACTTTGAAAAAATATTGAAACATATACAGTTAAAAAGGGGGGGGGGGGAAACAAGCAGGAATGGCTAGGAATAAAAAAAAGTAATTAAGAAAATCAGTTTTTGTTATTATAAATATCTGCACATAACCCCATTGAAAGACATCATAACGTAAAAAGAAATTTAGAATAAGAAGTTTGCTCATCGTCATTATTGCGCCTCAATGAATCCTGTAACGGTTAAAAATAACATCACAGTGAAGAAAAATATTATAATAATTGTACCAATGAAGACCTTTATCTAGAAAACATGACTTTACTACTTATTTTTCCAAAGTCATCAACTTCATTTAGTTAATAACGTGTCATTTGTATCATAAATGAAATTACTTTGAAATCCTTGATCTGAGGACACTTTATAACGTGGCTTGCAGTTACACTATGCTTATTGGTTAAATATGTAATATTCTAAAGCTTAGGGGGTAATATGATGAGGATGACACTAAAACTAATTTTTACAGTCTAAATATTCACAACATATCAATTGAAGAATGGTTTCATTTAACTTGCAATAGTCCATTACAGCTTTTTGGATGGAATAGTATATCCAATGAATATCAAAATTCGTACCTAGATGGCCATAAAGATCATGATTGCAATTTTTGAGTTACTTAATTATGGAATAGTTTTAATAAAAAGTATGGTTAAAAGTACTTAACGGATTAAGTTACCTAATTAAAGGATCACATAATTAATTTGACCATTACAGTATCTCTTGGTCAATCATATCAGCAACTTCCCGTGCTGATTGTGAAATATGCTGTATTTGTTGTCAAAAATATACTATCTATACTCGACGAGAGAAACTGCTACTGATTTCATTCGCCAAGACAGCAAACCGATTACTTAATGAGAGATCTGAGTAACAAAATCAGTATGGGGACGAATTTTTTCCTGTTCGAAAATAAATATCGATACGTTATCAAGAATGGCAGCAGATCCAGTTCCATCACCAGATATAATTACAAATTAGTTGTCAAGGTTCTTCCTCAAACGACTTGATTGTTCCGGCTGTTACATGAATTAACTCCTCAGACCATAAATCTTAAAGTAGGTCATGTGTGTTCGTAACACATTCAACTTGATTTCAAGTTTCTAATCAACAAAGGGCCGTCACAGGGCGTCAAGACTGAAAGGGCTTTTATTAAGGCTATTGATTCTCTGATTTAGGAGTTGTCCCTCAAGTAAATCAATTTGCAACAAGTCAGTATGGAGACAGCGAAACATCTAATTTCTGCTGCAGATGCATTAGGATTCATTATACAATCATGCAGCGAATCCGACAGTCTTACCTCTGAGTACTGGTTTATATTCCCTTGCACTCTTGTCATCATGAGACAGTATCGTCTCGAGACCATTGCCATTAATGATCACCCACAGTGGTTGTCTTTTGGAATGTTTTTCTGAAAGGATACTGAACGAAAATTCCTTTTCTAATGTTCCCTGATATTCTTGACTTAAACCTAGCTCTCAATGACCAATCTAAATGATAAACAATGCTCATAACGTTTGTATGACGTATTTAAAGGAAACAGGATTTCTATGTTCATTATTGCTGCAAACTAGCACCACTCTTCTTCGATTACCAAAAAAAATTTAAAAGACGCCACATTGAATATTTGAGGAAGTATTTATCAATGACACTCTTCTTGATGATATTTTACTTCTTACCAGTGTTTAAAGTAATTAATCTAGATCATTTACTTAATTTTTAGATTACATTTCATTAAATAATTGGATACTTTTTGCGAGATTGATCGAATTCGATAAAAATTATTACATTTCAAATTTATATCTTTAGATAAAATATGGTTTTGCATATATGGATAAAATATGGTTTTTGCATATATTTTGCATTTTTGCAAAATATGGTTTATCAATTTAACTACAGTTTTCTTCAAACTGATCACAGTAATGTCAATGTAAACTTAAAAAAAAAACTATTCTATAAATTGTTTCTTTTCTTTTTCCTTTCCTCAATCAGAATTTCAGTCAAAGATAATTTTTCTTCAAATACGTCCCCTTCCATAATTAAAAATGTTGAGTTAAGTAATAAATTAATAATTGAGTAATAAATTGAGTCTTAAAAGCACACACACACAAACACAATACTTCTAACCATATTTCAAAATAAATAAAATATATAAAATGAAAAGTTACTGCAATATTACATTAAATTATTTTAGATAATTCATAGCTTAATTTTTGAAATAAAAACGTTAATTTTGAAACTATTACTCAAAATTAATAATCACGTTGATCTGCTCACACTTCGGCGCTACGTTGTGCAATCCAATCCATTACAAACACGTAAGCTAAAGTATTTTAAATAATAACAGCACACTAATGAGATAAATAATCATTTTATTTAAATAGCAGAAGCAAGAAAACAAAAAAAAAAAAAAAAGAAAATATCGCTACATCCGCATAATTTATTTTGAAGTTTAAATTAAATTATTTTCAGAATGGCACAATTTTCATAAACATATATATAGAGAGAGAGGGAGAGATCTTAAAGGGGACAGTATACCTTTAAAACACAATTTTTGTTCAAGATACTGATTCTTTTTTTTTTATTTCTGGTCTCTTATTTAGATATAATCTTGTATCTTTATAAACCAGTTTAAATTTTGCTTCCATCTTATTTACACGCTGGGTTACGGTTGTCTTGATATAACTTGATCATGAACTTTTCTGATTGGAAATACTTTAATAACGACACTCTCTTGGTTATTGAGTATTTGTTACTGACAATATCTGAGAATATTAAGCATCAATGAACCTGAACCTTTACAAATATATTTTTCACGTACTTACACAGAAAATAGCGTGTTTCTGAGATTTTATGTTGAATAGAAGTATTTTTATACTTTAATAAAGTGAAAATCAAAATGACTTTTTAAGGAAATTGTAGAGTTCTGAACTCGAATTATCATAGCTCCTTATATAAGGGCTTTAATATCAAAACAATCGATCATTCCCTATATAAGGTTATGTTCTGTATTACTTACTTTATACAATGTCAATATATTTATTTCCTTTTGAGAAATCATGTGTCTTAAATTTGCTTTTATTAGGATAAAATGCCCTTTTAGGTGTTTTTCTAATTTTTAAATTCCATAAATTTGTTGGCAAGAATATTTGAAGAGTTTCCTTCGAAGGTGTACTGTTACTTAAGAACTGTTGCTTCATTAAATTTAAGAAATGTCAAAAGTCCTTTACCTGCGGCATAAGTACGTAATTATCAACAAGCTCTTAGAACTTTAAATTCATTGATAACACTTGGAGTGATTTCGATTTAAATAAGATTCATCGCCTTGCATGAAATTTATCAAGCCTTTATCCAGAAATGAGAGTTTAATTCGTATTAAAAGGAAAGAAATATTCGAATAATAATTTTGAATTATTAAAAAAAAATACCTTAATAAAAATATATTTTTGATCGACCAAAGAAAGGCAACCAAAAAGAAAGCTAAAAATGTGTCGAAAATAAAGAATCGATTTCCTGGAATATACTTTTGTTTTATTTCCTCCTTTAGACAACTTTAAAAGGTTGCGAAGTGGGTCTGCTTTAATCTATTGATTTTCTCTTTATATTTCTTCCTTTAAATGGGAGAATGTGAAAAAGATGGAAGAATATAAAATAAAATTTCATAAGAAAGTTTTCAGTTAAGAAAATGAACGAGCCGCGGTTTCCTTTCTTTTACCTCTGATGTGATGTGATTTCAGGATTTTGCTTGTGAGACGGATTGTTAAGATAGAGGATTTATTCCGGGATCCTGAAAAGTGCATTTCCTGCAATTTCCTGTTTTCGATAAAGGAACCAAATATTAAAATGAAAGTTTTTAGGTTTTTAAAAGTATTTATGTTTCACAATAACTTCGCCTATTCCCAATATACACATACGTCTTAGCATTTAAAATGTTATATGAAATTTATCTAGAAATATATATTTTACAATATTTTAATACTTGACTATAAAACTAAATTTTGAAATCTATTGAAAGGAAATTGTCTCCATATATTTCCTTTAGGAAATGTCCATGCGAAACCTTATAATGTATTTTGTAACTTCTAGAATCTCGTATCTGTCGCGTTCTAATAAAAATGCGATCTATACGAAAATATTAAATTAAGGAACAGTTGTAAAAATTCCTGTTATTTTAAACTAATTTTTTATATATTTATTTTAGTCAATGACAGTCGAAATACTAAATAAATTTTCTTTGCTTTATTATTGAAATTTTATGCATATATTAGTGTTATATTGAAGTAATACGAGAAATTCATATGTATTTTTGAAGTTATGACTAAAACAGACGTTTTCGGAAACTCAATAAAAGTATTACTTTAATAAATTGGAAAATTTTATGAATTATGGTAAGTTTCTTAAATTATTATATGAATGCAACTAAATAAATATAACTAAAAATCGTTTTAACGATAATCTTGTTTCTAGCTGTAAAACATAAACAAAGCTGGAAAAATATAACGGTTGCAAGAGAAATGTATCAACGAAGGTTATATTATATATAATGACTAAAATAAATTTTAGAGTTTTGACTTTGGTATAGACATTCATTGTGATCTAGAATTTTCAAAAGCATAATATATAATTTTTGAATGTTTTTCAGGGTATTAAATCTATACTTTCGTTCCCCATTAAAAGTTATTTGTATCACAAATTTAGTTTAATTTGAAATAAATTTTCTTATATAATTATATGATATTATATATAAAACTTTTTAGATGTTGTACTTGAATAGAAACATTTTGACAGACAATGTGGAATGAGATGGCACATTGATTTGGTGGAAAAAATTGTCATACCGATTCTTTGTCTACTCGTAGAGTCTCACAAATGTACAGATATTTACTCGACGGTCAGATCGAACCAGATTACCGATTCGTTCGATATTTTCTTCCTTTTTTCACGTGGAATTGTGACCAGGGAGTGAATCATCTTCAACATCATTTCGTTCATCTCGGAAATGCTTAAACCACTCAGAAACACGTGCCCTCGATGCACCTTCATTGTCATACAATTTTTTCAATAAGTTATAAGTTTCAGTAGAGGTTTTACTAAGTTTCATAAAGGCCACAGTAGCCTAGTGGCCATAGCCGGGGACTCGTGGCTCGTGGTTTTCATCGAGTCGCGGGTTCAAGATTTGATATTCCTAAAGACCCACTGTGTTGCCGGGGTTGATGCGCGGTAAATCTTTCGGGTCCCAAAATCCATCCAATGGCATCGTGTAGAAGTTTATGAGATGGATGCTCAAGCTCAGGTGCCGTCCTTATTACTTTACCGAGATTCAAAATTACGCGATCAATTGCTAATAACTCTCGTGATGCTTCTAGTCCGACGTTATTAAAATCTAACCGAATCTAAGTTTTATGTGAATTTTTACTACAAATCGTTGCTAGCTTTTCAACGAAACGAGAAAATAACTCTAAAGGGATTGAAGACTACGGATACGTGTACAGAGACGAAAGACACGACATCCAAAAGAGAAGGCTTCATGCTGGATGGTTATTGGTAGCTTATGTTTGGAGTTGTTCTTCTGAGGATTGTCAGTCTCGTTATTTAAAGCCATGCCTCATAGATGTTGATAATACATTTATGTAAAAAACAAGAGTTCTTAAAAATTTCTTATACATTACAGTTATAACGAGACTGTCTTTGGTATTTTCCTTCAACTTATAACTTAGGAAATATCATAAAATGTTCTTTAATGTGAGAATCTCTTTTTATGAATGAACCGTGACTTATGTATATTGAACTTGAAATAAAAATTTATAGTGGTACTTTTTTACCACGACAATTGAAGTTAAAATACCTTAATAATTAACCTGTGGAATAATGACTTTAATTCTAATAAAAAAGAACAGTGCGAAGACCAAACAACTTTTAATCGGACCAAAACATAGAATGTTTGAAACACCACATGTATTCAAATTCAACTGTCCTCCCTCACTATGGAGTGAAATTTAATGTTCCCACCAATATTGTGACTTGTGACTTGAATACTACTTTGAAGAATGGTTATAACTACTGGTTGCACGTTCCCCCGAAGCAAACTTAAAAGCTGAATACGTAGCTAAGACAGTCACAATTAAATCACAATTAGAGATTCACCGGCTATGTGGCCAACATCAGATAGACCAGCCATCCCATAAAGCCGAAGAATGAAAAGGGAAACTCCCACTCAAAATCAAAGCCCTGCACTACAAGGACGTTCATACCATCATAATGTTACTGGGGGAAGAGTATGCAAATACTCTCTTCAACAATGACAAATTGTTAAAATGCTTTAAAATCAGCCTATAGCTTTCTTCGGATCGAAAGATCAAATGCTCAAATTACGTTCAATTTATTCTTCCTCCTTGGGGTAGAAAACATCATCCCGTTGAAAAAGCATAGTGACTAAGATTGAGGTGGCAACGAAAAGTTTAATATGATGATTAGTAATACGATAGAGAAATTGGAAGTTTTTTTTTTCACACAGTAGAGATAAGTGATTATTGGTGAATGGATATTTATTTGGATCCAGCTTACTCGCTTCATAAAGTCTTAAACCCTATTAATTAGTTAGATTAAGTGCTTCATTTTGTAATATTAGTGACGGAAACGTTATTTCAAATTCAGGCAGAATTATTTATAAGATCTTGAAAACATGCACGCTTTAACAAGTGAAATTATCCTTCCCTGACATTTTTATGTGGTTCTTATTTACAATTTCCTCAAAAGAAATTTAACAAACATAAGAAGATTTGATTCTCCAAAGGTACATGAATATGAGAAGTTATGAAGCATATAGGCATGATATATTAATTAAATTATTACCCATTGTGCAAATAATATAAAAAGTTAAAATCTTGAAAATAGTTTTTGAAACAACAGTATTCAAAAGGAATGTATTGATGTTAAAAAATAACCAATATATTAATTTGATTGAACTCAAATTTTGTTTTGATTTGTAAAACATGGAAATGTTCTAGTGAATAAGAACATCAAAAATGTCTAAGGAGAGTAATTAGTATTACTTAATTCTTTCAAACTTTTAACTAATTACTTTCATAAAAATTAACTGATAAGCGGCATAATTTTCAATAATTCACTTATACGCGTATAAATCTTATTTTCGATTAAACTTAATTTTTTCTCTTGTGTCATTTTGACCACAGTAGCCTGTGGGTCATGGTCACGAACTCCAGACTGCAATTGTTTCCTTCGAGTCATGGATTCAGTCCCTGATGCCGCTAAGAACCTTCTGTGTTGTGAGGTTGATGCATGTTAAATATGTCGAGGCTCCAAGTCCTTCTGATGCCGTTTTGTAGAAGTGCGAGAAGGGAGGTACCAGCTCAGGTTTCGTCTTCGTCACATGGCCGTGGTTAAACATTAGTATATCCGTTGCTAATAGCCCTGATACTGCTAATAAATAATTCATCATCAAACTCTTTTATCATTAATAGTGATTTCTCTATTTTTGCTGTTTTTCTGAAACACGAAAGTCTAACAAATGAATGAGAATAAGTGTAAATTTTTAGATGTTTTTAGGGGAATATGTGTGAATGGCTTAATTGTTATTTACATAGAAATTCAGAATTTGGCTACGAATTCGTGGGGGAGGCTTTTAAGAAGATGGTAAATGATTAGATAGAAAAATAAAGAAGTGAAACTACTTAATTGAAGGCAAAAAGTAATTCATATTTTATACAAATTTAAAACAGTATACATACGTTTATAATTTACCATGTGTAACGTGTAATATATCATTAAAATAATCAATATGATTTACCACACACTAATTTTAATTATTTCTTTACGGAAACTTTCAGAAGCACTTAACATTTCTTCAGAGACTCATTTTTAAGACCTAATTACTCATATATGGACAACTTTATAATTAACTAAGATTCCTCATCCATATCTTAGGCGTTCATAATAATTTAGAGACACTCAAAGTTAATAAGTTTCGTAAGTCATTCCAAACTAGCTAAGTTATGATGCAGATATCGTTCGCTTACTCCACTTCCTCAAACACATTTTCCCCTCACTAGGAAATTTAATTTTCGCCACATGTAAATGATATGAAGGTGATTTGGAAAATAGGGAAGGATATACGAACGCAAAGTTGTTATGGGCATTTTAAAGCGAGCTTTTGAAAGATCTGGATTAATGTCTTTGTTTAGTTTCTAATACAGCTCTAGAATTTGACATAAAAATTGTTTCAGTTTTAAGGAAATTTACAAAAGTGTAGATTAATATTAAGAATTATTCCAGAATTTCTTAATTAAAATTTTGCAAGAAAGTTACATTTTGTATGATTTTCTCCATCTCATTATCAATTACATTTCCATTTACCCAATGGGGACATAAAAGAAGAAATCTTCCGAGTTCTGTGTAAGAAAGATTTATAATTAATGTTTGGAGTGTTCTACATAAAAATGACTTTCCTTCAATATATAACTATTTTTAAAGATCATTTTATTTTATAATTGCAGATAGTACAGTATATAATTAAATGTATACATTTACAAAAAATAAAAAGCTTAGTATGATATTTGATAACAATCAAACACAGAAAAAAATTAGAACTTTCAATTTCATCGATAGCCTCTGCATAAATGAAAACGTAGTGAGATATCTTATGGTTTTATTTCCTTTAATAAAGAATTAAAAATTAAGCGAAACAATTTCACAAAATAAAATTAATTTAACACAGGTTGCTGCACAGGAAGCAAAAGCTGTAAGAAGCAAATCCCAAAAATTACAGACAATTTCTGTAAAGCAGGCAATTATAAATCTACGGTCAAAATTAATTTTTGAATGAATAATTTATTTACAGCAAAAATTCGATATATAAACTCAATTTTTACATTATCTTGAAAATAACTAGGGGATTTTAGAAATATTTTAAAAGTAAAGTTTAGCAGTTTTAAACATATATTAGATTCCGTTCGCAATCGAGATAGTTTTAAGTTTCAGAGAAAGCTTTCATGGAGATAAATGAAACAAATATACACTTTTAGCCTTTACAACTGCTGCACCAGGAAGGCGATACACTGTACACGTAATGTTTACACAATATGAAAAATATGTTGTTACATACAAAGGTTTAGAATGCCATGCATTAATGCAAATCAGGTTCCAATGCCAAAGCGTAAAAGGTGTTGTACTGTATTGTAGACTAGTAATAAAGATGACTTGTTTTCAGGACATCACATTTATTTGCGCACATCTTTTTAAACATAAATCAAATGCACAACTTTACACAAGCACCATTTTTCCATGTTCGTCTTTACCTCTTGGAACCAAACTCACTTCTATTTTTTTTATGTCTGTTGCCAGTAAATTTTCTAAAAAACAAAAATTTCATCTGGTGTTGCCAAAAAAATATATCTTAATAAAAAATATTGAAAAGAGTCTCACATTAAGATTAAATCGTTTGCCTTTTAAGAGTTGAATAGATAATATTTTAAAAAAAATTATCGCATTAAGATTAAATCATTTGTTCTTAAAAATTAAATATGTCACAGTGTTAAAGTGAAAAACCTGTACAGGCAGGTTTCTCATGCACAAATTGCATTTGAATGTTGTTGCCTAGTGTAAAGTTTTTGTGATGTCTCGTGTAAGAAAGAAAAAGGCTTACTGGTAGATTTATAACTTCGATAGAGATCTAATTATAGCCTAACGGAATTATGGTTTATCGTATCGCAGTATTGCTGATCGCGTCGGTCGAGATTCCATTACTGCCTTTATAATATGGAATCGATAGGTTCAAGTGGTCATACAGAACCCCATTAATCTCATCAATCCACTGTCACCAACAGCAGAGAACAAAGACATGTTACTATTTATGGCTTTAATGGATCTTTCAAGTTCCAAGTTCCCCGAGTCAAGAAATCTGATTGTTTGAAAGAGAACAAATATATGTACGAACAGTTCAAGAACGTTTGCAGCAGCATGGACTAACAGCTTCGTGACCATGGCTTCGACTACTCCTGACAGTAGCGAACTCACAAACAGGAGCGTTTTAAATGGTGTGATCAACTAAGAATCCGTATGTAGCAATGACATGAAATCGTCCTTCTTACCGACAAATCCAAATTCTGTTTTATTTCATCATGATAGTGATACACACGTTTGATGACATTGTGCAATGGACATCGTCATACTGGCCCATCATTTGGAGTAATGATATGGGATGTCATTGAATAAATGTCTCGGTCACCTCTTATTTGGTCTGGCGCCACTTCTAACAACTGCCATTATATTTCTAGTGAGTTAAGGCACTTGGATCTACCCTTAATCGAGGCCTGCGAAACAATATGTTTCCTGATGTATACATTATTTTAGTAAATAATATGTATATTATGAAATAATGCTTACCACAAAAATAACATGCTTTAGTAAATTGGTTTTCCTTTAAAATAGCATACGAATTTAAAATTGGATCAAAATAATAACTCTACATAATGTTAATGAATCTAAAAATTGACGTCCATTTTCTGAACTTTCAAAGATATATTTAAAAAGATTAAAATTGAAAAAAGTGTTTTATTTCAAAAAGTATTTTTGGGGAATTTATAATATTAATTAAATCCTTTAGAATATTGAATTATTCAAGAAAATTTCTCTTTTACTTATTTCCTTAAAGCTAAAGCATTAAATTCTCTAACGTATCGTATGGTTTGGAACCGAAGTTAAATTTTAAGGTGAACATTTAGATTTTCCAATAAGTCTCTAAAATGAAGTGTGCCTTTGAGTTTCCTTCAACCTTCATTGACTTTTGGAGATCCTTATAAAAATATCAAACTATTTCTAGTCAGTCTTATAGTTATTTTGATTCAATATTTTCAATAAATTAGAAAAGGGAAGAAAAAAGCTTTGTAAAATCTTTAATAAAATAAATTATTCGTAATTTATAATAGTTTAACTCAGGATTATATGTTCATGAATTTATCAAAGGTCAGCAAGTTTAAGTTTAAAATTCATGTAGTATAAAAAAAATGTAATTTATGATAAAATTTATAGAATTCCGTTTTTATTTTGAAGACAGAAGTGAATGTCGAAATTTTACGCATCTTACGAGCCCAGTTGTTCACAAGACATTTCAAGAGGGGCAAACGAGCCACTCGTTGATACTCCAACATCCCTATTTAAACTACAAATTTCCTTTGCACTGCTCTGAGAATCTACAAGGTACAAATCGCCTCGAACTCTTGAAGTTTAAGTAAACAGCACTGTTCGAAACATATATATTGAGGAAAACTGCTCGTCATCGGCAGAGCTTCCGAAAGTATCCGCTTCCATACAGAAGATGGTCTCTTACATCCTATAAAAATATTTTATAGATATATCTTCTTTGACTTATTTGGTAATTGAAATAATGTTGATAATGTAAGATAGAATATTTGAGGATTTAATCTTCAAGTATTATCATCTTTTGTAGGAAAACTTTGAGAGTCACTGATAATCAAGATAAATTATTTTTCCTTAATTTCCATTGCGATTAATTTAATTATGATCTGATTTAATAATATCATGACCGCTATAGTCTAATAATCCTGCTTTTCTTAGTCATGTGTGTGAGTTCGAGTCCTCATAACACAAAAGAGCCGAAGGCACGCTGTGGAAGTTTGGAAAGGAAAGTTACGATTTAGGTGTGGTCCTCATCAATTGATTGAAGTTAAAAATTACGAGTTTCATCGCCAATAGTTCTTGTGTTACATCTAAGATCGACGTTAATAAAACACCAATCACATTACGTTTTGACTATTTCATATGCTCAGTGAAATACCCAAATCTATTAAATATTACACATATCCACAATGAGTATTGTCGTTCTTATTTCTCAAATAAATAAAATCTAAGATTTTGAAAAGTATCTATGAAAAATAATACATAAATATATGTATATACAAATGTGTATGTGTATATATTATATACATATGAGAGTCGACACACTAACTAGAGGACACCCTTCCTGTACAGGAAGTGCCAGAGTGAAACATGGAGGAGATGAAGCTGAGAACCGAGTGTGGATGGACGAGAGAATTCAAAGGTATGCTGCAGGAAATCGTGGAGAAAGACTCGACTTGGGAAGCCGCAAGGTATTGGAAATGATATAATGACGGGTGTCATCAGAACTGGTGGATTATAGAAGACAGTTGATCTTCTCCAGGAATTAGAGATAATGAAAGCGAAGACGATAATTGTAAATCGTGGACGGACAAGATATGTTCAGAACACTCTGCTGAAATAAAGAGCTTATCGGGAGACATCAAGGGCTGAGGAATTACAGAATATAGTTGTTCTCTGAAGAGAATTATATGTAGTGTAAGAGCAAGGGCATAATCTTTATTTCTTTATCCAATTTGTTAATGTTGTCGTCTTACGTCCGATAAATAAATTGACATTTGTGGATAATTAATGTATTCTCATTCATTTAATCATACCCCCCCCCCAGAGAAATACCGAACATCACAATTATTCATTAACGTCCCCCAAACACACACACACACAAACATATATATATATATATAAACTAATCAATCACATTTTAGAATGTTTTATGTTGTTTGAAGATTTGCAACGTTATGATTTGTGCCATTTTAAAAGTATGAGATAATGTATATGTATGATATTGTAATGCATTCCTTCGGATAAATACGACAGCATTTTTTCCTTAATAGTTATTTTGGATCTGAAAACTAGAAAACAATTTATTTCTTACATTTTAAATGCTTTTTATATAGATTCCCAACTGGATACTAAAAATTTAAAGAGGCTGGCTGACATAACGATAGTATAAGTAGGCATTATTAGATATGAACACAAAAACGAATACTATATGCAGTGTACTCTGAAAATTGAAACACACTTCCTCTATGATGTGGACATTGAATCTAACGGACATCCACAGTCTGAAAACTTTATAGTAAGATTAAAATATGCAGCAAAATTATTTACTTTTGCAACAAAACTATTTGTTTAAGATTATAATTAAATCGATAGTACAAATTAACTTGCGATTCAATAGCTATGTAACAAATAAATGTAATCAAATACTACTTCATTAAGTAAGCATAACTGAAATTAAATAAATAATACAATTACATAGCTCAAAATAAGTTATTTTTAATTATATAGATGGTAAATAACAATAGTAAAATAATCCTTCACCAATTAAAATATGATTAGTATTTGCATACTAAAATACAATTTTTTACAAAAATTTAAAAATTAAAATAGAGTAAATTCTAACAAAAAACTTCTCTGCAAATTTATTTCCAGTCATCAATAGTTTAATTATGTTAGGGATAAGGATGATATACATTATACAAATAATTTAATTAAAACAGATGAAGAAACAAAACATACTACTCAGAATATTAAATATACCAAATTAAATGTAAATTGACATATTTGAAAAACTTAACAGGTAGAGATTATTTGATGACTAAAATTCCTTTCATAACATATAATATTTCATTATTTCTTCAATGATATCATTCCTATAAAATAAGATGATAAATCACTGCATTCATTGTGCCAATGATAAGTTTATTACCAATTCATTCAAATTGTCTTTATAATTATTAATATCTTCTAAACTTAAATGTTCTGTGATTTTATTGAACATCTTATTTTTCAGACTTTCTTAACCACTACTCAAATTTAATGAACTCCATTTTCCCCCTTAGACTTACTTTTAATCTTTACTAGTCTATGACAATAAATCATTTATGATCTAAGAAAAAAAAATCTTATACTCGGAATGTATTAGGAGCTTTTTAATGAGCTTTAGAACGAATATTAATTGCCACATATTATTTTCAAAACTTATTGAGTACTTATCAGAAAACTATTCATCTAGATGTTCCAAGCTTTAATGATTCTGTAATAAATAAAATTATTTTTGTAGATAAGTATGTGTTCGTAATTTTACTTTTTTTACAACTACTTTGTAAAAAAAATTGCGTTACTTAAACTTTCTGGAAACAAGTTTTAGATTTAATAAAATAAATATGAAATATTCATTTGATGCTTATGAGCAACAAAGAAGGGAAGGAAACATAGATAATTGTAAAGAAAGATGATAAATGAGAAAGATAAAAAATAAAGCTTACAAACACAGCAATTTTATTAAAAGAATCAAATATTTCTCGTTAGAAAATTGATGTGAATCATTTATTTGCAAGTAAAGATTTTTTTCGTACTATTAATGAACGCATTTTTGATTTGTTTTTAGATTCCTTTCATAATGGAAAATAGTTAGAATTTTATACTTTTTCAAAATACATGAAATGAAAAATTTATCTTATTGTTTCTATCTTTGATTTACATCCCTAAGTGTTGAAAAATTACAGCAGAAAGAATTTAATTATGCTGCCATCCTCTTTTATTAAATAAAAATATCGTACAGAAAAATATATAAAAATACAGAAAAAAATAGAGAATACAAAATTAATATAAGCGCTCACCAATTATTTTCTTAAAACTCGGGTAAATATTTTAAATAGAACAGTGCTATACTGAAAAAAAAATCTAAGTTAAATTTCAAAAAAAAAAATTATTTTAAATACTTTAGAAAAATACTGTCTAAAAATAGATGCAAAATAATCAAACGCTTAAATTATTCCTACGTAATAAATTTTAAAAAGCTTATTTATTACCGTATTTTATGAATATTTTTTACTTCACACATTTGACATATTTCAAAAATCTTCTGGGTATAGCTCTTACGCACTTTTAAATTTTATTGAAAAATAAAGTTTAGCCGACAAAAAAATCTAAACTGATTTCATTCTATTTAAAAGTAACTATTATTAGAATTTAATTGTATATAATATAAAGGATATTCGTTTTCATTTAAGTAATATTTTTTTCGGTTTTCTAACCCGAAACAAGCTTAGTTTAAATATAAAACTTCAAACAAAAATTATTATATCTGAAACATTAACTTCCATATTTTATATGCTATTGTTCTTCACTTTCTAACTATAACGGTTATGTAGTAAAACAATATTAAAATATAGTCTGTTTTCTCTTTTGAATATGTGAAATGTAGTAAATATTATACTAAATATGACTTTATTTTACTGTATATTTAAAAATATTCATCCTTCCTTTTAAACATACAAGTATAAAACGTTTCCAAAGAATAAATTTGTAATTTTCATATGAAGACTTGAGAGATAAAAAAAATTACAGTAGACATCCCATCATCTTTATAAAGGTAGATGTTTTAAATATTTAATAAAATAGTCTTTATGAAAAAAGAAAGATATCCCTATATATATATATATATCTTGAAAACAGGAACTCGATTCGGCTTTTCTCAAACTTTTAACTGGATTTTCCTTTCTATGATCTCGTGTTAAGATATTAATTTTTGCATTTCTCTTTAATTTGGTTGGCAAGATTAAGTTCGAATTCTTATCACGTTGTCTAGTTAAATTCGGATTCTTCATATCTCTAAAATAGTACGTTTTTATCATTTAAGACATTTTGTGAAGAAATAGGAGACAGTTAAGGTTATTCAAAATAGTTGTATAAATGCTCGATTAATTAACTCTTAATAGCTTACTATATATTTTTGAGAATATTTCTAGTTAAAAATATTTATGTGCGTACAATAATTGAAAAATATTATGTTTGGATTATAATAAATAAATGAAGTCATGCATATTTATTTATGAACTTTTTATTTAGAAATTGACACATGAAAGGAGGGGAGAAATGGAAGGCCATTTAACAGTTTTTAATCATTTTACGTGATAAAACTATTTGATATTTGCTTTGTTGTAAAAGTAATACAGTAAACTATTTCCAAACAATTAATTTTAACAATCATTATAAAAGCATAAGCTTTTGTGAATACTTTGATCATAATTATGGTTAATATATATTAGTTTTAAATAGCCACATTTTTTTTCAAAATTAATTCTTTTAAACACTCGATCTATATTAATGCTCTATATGATCTAATGCTATTGATGATCTATATTAAAATGATAGCCAACAGTAACTATGATATTAAGAATATCCATCAATTTTGAATATCGAATAGCTGGTTAAAGTCAAATATGCTAACTGTCAAAAGTGTTGCGAATCAATTTTAAACAATAACACAATTATAATTACTCAAAAAATACTTGTATATTATTTATATAAAGTAATCTATATAAATAATTTTTTCTACGTATTAGTTATTATAAGATATCCTCATCATCGTTTTTTCTGTATTTATTTCATTATTATTCCCTAATTTTCTACTTCAACCTCGATTCTTCAATACTTAATAACTGAAGACTAATAAAAGAAACCCATACGCATGAAGATGTGAAAACACAAAAATACACTACCTGATATTAACTTAACATTTATGTAGCTGAAGCAATATGATTCATAGAAAAAATTAATAAATTAAACACTTGATTAATCATGCTAAATATTTCCTGCATAATGACTAGCGAATACTTTTATACCACATTAATTGACAATACAGTATCAATTTAAAAGAAACAATCCCTACTTGATATATTTTTAAATGAACTATTTTGAGTCATACAAAAAATGAAACATATAGATGCAATTTGAATTTTGAAGATGGCGAAGTCAAATTTCCTAATTGCGATATCTGTATAAAATAAATGCGGTATAATCAGTTATTTATTTAAATCAGAATAATATTATACGATGAAATTATTTTAATTAACTTACTGATACATATGAAGGAATCGAATAATTATTATCAAAGAGAATCTGCGAGAAAAAAATAAGATAATCCCTTATTTTCTTCAGATGCATACACAAAAAATACTTTTCAAAATACAGAAATAATTTATTATTTTTTAATAATTATTTACATTCAGGAAATATTGAAATATAATTCATTTTATTGATTTTTTTTAAAAAGAACCGAAATATAATGACGGGAAATATTTATTGAAATTCTCTGAAAGCTCAAAAGGAAATATTATTGTTTTAGAATTACTATAACTGATATTTTCACAAGAATTTATAAAATAAATTAAAAATAATTCCAAAACTGTTCATGCCTTTTTGAAAACAAGAATTGAAATTTATAAAAATATTCAGCAATTTGTTGAAATGAAAGTGAAAAAAGGGAAGATAGGAGAAAACAACCCTTTTACATCCTAAAAAGAACGAAATAACAATACAAATTATTTAGAACATGATTACAAATTATAGTTAACCGAAGTGCAATAAATTTTAATATTCTACGACTGCTTTGCGGCTTTCTAAAAATAACTATGTATTAATTAAGATTATTAAGATACAGATTGTCTCCTTTATTTTGCCAGAATATTCTTAATAAATAAAACTTTAAAATGTTTAATCATTCATAATTCGGCAGTATATTCTAATGCATTATAGAAATTTATATTTCACGGAATGTTATCTTTTATCAAACATAAATGAGTAAATATCAAATAGGAAATATTTCTTATACATTATAGATTTGTTACAACGATATTCAAAACACAAGAAAAAAAAAAATCAAAATTCTTATGAGAATTAATGAATAGATTTAATCACATATATACATGCACACACATATATACCCAGAACTTCATATGAAGAAAAAAAAAATAATAATTGATTTTCCATATTTTTAAAAGAGGGAAATTTTGATAAGCGTGTAATAGTCTCAATTTTATCGTTTCAAGAATCATTTTAAGCTGTCAGAGACAAAAACTCTTGAAAAAAAAAGCAATCATTTTTTTAAAATAAATAATGATGTAGTGTCTTTTAAAAAGTTATATTTTTTTTCATAAATACAACAAAGTTTTTATTAATATTTTGGAATAAATGCGATGAAATATTCTGACGGAGTTTATATTTCTTTTTCTTATTCTAATTTTAAACTAACCTGAAATAGAATTTTTGTAAAACTGAGAGTTAATTGAGAGCTGCATTTTAGAATTCTTCAATTAGTGTTTTTTTTTAAAAAAAATGATGTTACTTCAATAAAATTTCTGATAAATAATATATATTAATAAATTATTATAATTTTTGATGGTATACTTGGATGTCATAAAGCGGTTTCAAAGTTAACCTCATTTCCCTATCTGAGGAAAGCATTGGCGTAGAAATTCATCTTTGTTCAAAACTTTAATCATAGAATTGTTGCAAAAAACGTTTTCTATTTGATTGAAGGAGTTGACAGACGGAAAAAATGAAGACGTGACTGTGAAACTGCTTGTTCATTATGTCCGAGGAAGGGAATGGTTGGTTTCCTATTAATAATACAAAATTAATAAATACTATTGTTCTTTAAATGAGTACAACCTAATTTAATTATTCTATTAAAAAATAAGTGTATTTAAGGTCTGTAAATACTCACATATATTTAAAATATAAAGTCTTCGTTTTCAACGTTTTTGCTTTAGAATTTATGTATTAAACGTACAAAAGAATAGCACATTAGTAAAAGATCAAATAAGCGAATTTTCGCTTTCCTAATTTTAATCAACAAATATTCGAATCTTGTTTACATTATTTAACTATGATAAGTATGCAGATAAGGCTTATAAATCTCTTTTTATGCATTATGGATGTCCAAAATGTATTACTTTTCCATTAAAAACTGATGCATTGCAGTTTTTGAAAAAAGTTTAATATATGTTTAATAAAAAATCAAATTTCTGAAATACTAATTTTTTTTTTTTAATTTCGTTTTTTCTCTTTATAAGTACTTTTTCATTCGATTATTTTCTATTCTCGAGATAAAAAACTAAATGTTGGAATAACACTAAATTGTTCGTTGATTGAAAATTTTAATTTCTTGAGAAATCTCTCTCTCCGTCACTAAACTTACTGCATTAATGCAATTAGAAAAGGAAGAAAAACATTCAGATTACCTTAAATTAACTTTTGGAAATGTATTTGTTATTGAAAAAGAATTTAGGAAAACATGTAAAAAGTGTTCTTAGCGATAAGAAGACTTAAAACGTCTATAAGAGCTCAGCATTGTTTAAATTTTGTGAATATAATTAAAATGGGACACGGTTTTGTACATACTGAATTGGAGTGTTAGAATCCTGTCAGCAAATTTTAAAGACAAAAACATTAAAGACAACTTATATTTAAGGTACATTTTATAATAACTTTAATAAATGAATAATGGCTAGTTTCTGACACTTTTGTTAGAATTAATAAATTAATTTTAATTATAACTGACACCTAAAATTCTCTAATAAGTCACTCTAAATTAAGTACCAAACCATAATTTACTTTAATAATGAGAATACATTTCAAAATTAAAATTTTTATCAAACTGTTATATCAATTAAAGTATCCCTAAACACGAGAATAGTTCAGAAAAGACTTTAAAGCAGTATAATATGAATGAAAGAACCTCTTTAATCAAAGATTGCCATACAGATTAATTAAAGATAATTTATGTTGATTATCAGCGAATCTCAAAAATTTCATACAAAAGATGATAATACTTAAAGATTAAATGCATTCTGTCTTACATTAACAACATTATTTCAATTACCAGATAAGTCAAAGTAGATATCTCTATAATTCAGTCAAGATTCTTAATTAAATTAAGTCAAGATAATTTAAAATATGAATGAGTTGTAATAGCCTTTTAGAAAGTGAACAGTCTTGGAAAGTGATCTAAATTTACCATTAACTTTTAAGTTTTATTAATATATTTTCATATATTATTTACCCTCATGAAGCTACAAGTACTAATGTGTTTTTCAAATTCCCTAGCCATTTTACTACAACTGCAGTTCATCTCTGGCATGTCTGTCTAAATGACAGAATTTATCTAAGGTAGATCTTATTTTCTTTAATAGCATGGTCTAAATAACTATAAATAATTATTTACAGAAACTCACTTAATTTTTGCTAACATGAATCAAAGTAATATTTACTGTTGGAAATATTTGGTTTTCTATAATAATATAAATGAAACATTTATATTATCTTTATATTTTTACTTTTAAATGTGTAATTCTTTTTTGAATATACAATAATAATTAGGAAGAAAAATGCAATAAGATAAGATAACTTTCTAAAAGCGAAACATGTTATATAAAGATTTTTAAAAGTCATAGAAAATAATTTTGTTTATGATTAAAATGGAAACGAAGTAGACAAAATTCATATTAAATGGCTTACGTATCAAATAAAAATATATAACTCTAATGTCCTTTTTAAAATTACAGTTATATATATAATTTATTTTAATGTTTTGAAAGGAAAACACTTTTGGTCTATCAATATTGTTTGTTCATTTGGATGTGAGGGAGAGGTTATAACCACACATATTTTGTATTTTGAAGGATATGACATAAGACGCAGCTCCACAATCTCAATCACAACATAAGGGTGCCGATCACAACATAAGCGTCAATTTGTGCACGGTAATTTATAACAGGGATTTCTAGGGTTATTTCCACCTCACGTGTTATAAGGTGAAGGGATTCATAGGGGTATGTCTGACGTCCATCAGACTGATAGAGATCATTTCTGACAGATTTATGTTTCTATGAACTTTGATTCTGCATAATTTTTAAACGTGTCATCGAAAAATATTATGGGTAATTTGGAATTGGATCAGACAATAGGAAATGAACTCTTTTCTTTTGAGTCAGAGAAAGGGAAAAGTTCAGAAATTAAATTTTTTTTCAGTGAAATTAATACAAATTAAAGTTGAATGATTATATAGATATGCGAATATAATTAAAGTATTTTATTTATACATTAAAATAATTTAAATTAATTAAAATATTATATCAGATTTGCACTTAGATATAAAGCAACATGAAATAAAACTTTGGGCAAAATGTTGTTTTAAAATTACAGAGAAATCTTTCATAAAATGTTTAGGTTACAGAAATAGTATAAAAAAATGAAAAAGCTTATAGCAAAGAAGAAGAATTACACCACAAAACAATTAAGATAGAGAACTGTTACCTGAAAAAATATCAGACACAAATAGCAAACTTCAATTCACTAGAAAGAACAAACCAAACCAAAAAAAAAAAAAAAAAAAAAATGGGGAGGAAGGAAGTAAAACTAAAATCAAACATAACATATATAAATTTTGAATCTTGATTGTGACATATTTACCGATTAAACATATTTTAGAGATCTCAATTTCTCTACAGGTAAATGTTCTATACAAGAGTGCAAATTCCATAAATTCAATCGAAACAGAGGGCAAAAAGATAATATTGTAATATTTGGTGCTAAGTAAAAATATATCAAAGCAAAGAAAAAAAATTAAAATTCGTAAATACTGTATTTTAAATAACTCGTAATAAATTTCTAATTATGATGTGCTTCGAAATAATTTTTTTAACTTTTTCAGGAAAATGTAAATGTATTATGTTTATTCATGTCTAATAGTACGCAATATTTGATTAGAAATTATTTTTTGACTTAATGAACTTACATATAGTGTCTTTTATGAGAAATGAAAGAGAAATAATACTTTTATCACACATATAATAAATGTTATTACCTTCTTCTTTTAAAAATAATCTTAAAAACCTGCATTATTCATATTAATAACAGTTTACAATAAACTTAAATCAACTAGTCTTAATTTAAAAAAATATTTATTTTCTAAACACATATATAATATTTACTGAAAAATAAACTGTTTCACGTTTAAAGCTAAGCATAAAAGGATGAACTCAAAATATTGTAAATTCATTATTAATTATATATAATTGATACTTTGAAATTTTTTTATGATTACCCTCATCTACTAAAACATAAACTTCTTCAAGTTCTAATTCGTTTCTGTTAAAATCGTGCTTGATTTCTGTCAATTTATTTTTCATTTAATTCAAACTAAGAAGCACACATAAATTGAGAAGAACAAATAATATATACTGATTGTAAAAAATGAAAAAAATATCCTAAGTTTTTAATCTTCTTAACACTTTTGAAGTTATTCGAAAACAGAATGTTGTGACGAAATGTTTGCATGAGTTTCGTAGTTCTTTTTAGAATTACCCTCTAGTTTTTAATTAAAATATGTGTAACCATTACTTCTTACCTTAAAATCTTAATAATTGAAATACAAATGGTTAATTTTGAATATGCAGGCAAAAAACCTTTCTGATTCTGTATTTAAAAAAAATATTTCTATTTTTCCAAAGTAGCATAACTTCATTTTCTAAGAAAGAGATCTTTAAATATTCTAGCATTTTAATATTATAAGACGAAATAAGGAATATCATAGCTTTTTTAAATACAAATTCTTTTGTATTCCAAGTTATAATGAATAAAAACAGCACAATTAAAAGTTAACAATATATATATTCTGTATTATTTTGCGTGAAGAGAGGTCCTTTTTCTTTAGAAAAATAAAAATTAATTAAAAATTAATTCATATATATATATATATATATATATATATATATATGTGTGTATATATATATATATAAATTTTTTTTTAGAGATTAATTTATTCTAACATTTTTTTTTTTTTAAATTTTAATATTTTTTATTCATTACATATATCGAAATACCTAATTTTTATAATATTATTAACTGTTAGTTTTCTGAAAATATATTTCATAAAGATTTCCAAATATAAGCGTGCGTGTATGTATCATATACGTGATGATGTTATATTTTTATTCACGAATCTGATTGCTTTTATTTACTGTTCAGTTTTTAATTACCTCTTAGTAAATATAATGAATTAATACATCAATTTCTAGATTTAAGTAATTAATGTTATTATTTAAAATTAATAGTAATAAACTATAAATGATTAAAATTGTACTAACGGTATTTTATTTTTATTGCGACTCTTATAAGGGTAAGAAAATTATATATAGAATTAGGGTGGAAATGAATGAATATAACAGAGAGAGAGAAGAGGATATTAAGTAAAATATACACTTGATTGCAGAATATACAAACAATTTTATGGTATGTAATAATGAATCCCTTACGAATGTTACTAATGGTCTATTAGTACTGCACTTAAATAATACATTTAAGTAAAGAACAGATAACCGAGAAATAATTAAATATATGCATAAGCCCACTAGATATTCTACATCTCATAAATAAGTTTCTTTTTTTACTTTGAAACAAAATATTATCATAAAGGATAGATTTTATACGTATCAGAAAAATAAATTTATACAGAATTTCATTATATGTTCCCTTTATACAATTTCAAATCATTTTAAGATTTAATGCTACAAATTTTACCCAAAGTTTCATAGGACTTTGGAAACGATTTCGTAACACAATCTTCAAAAATGTTATTAGATCTTGAATATAAGAAGGATTTTTTTTCATGAAGTTGGAACTATACTCTTCGAATAGAATTTATTTTATCCAATAAAACTGTTCATCAACATTAAAAACACATTCCTCGTTCCTTCTATTTTCAACATAATTATTCTCATATGATGAACAGAACTATAGGAAAATTGAGTAATACTGTCTATACTTGCTAATGAACTAAGTCTTATCAATAATTAAGGCAACATATTTAAACCGGGTTGAAATTCAGTTCATATAATTTCCTTATGTACAATTATGGAATATGGATTGTTTTGACAAGGTTGTTCACTGCAGTGAAGATTTTTCATTCAACTAGCTTAGTTATATTAAATATGCTGATTAAGTAGTTGCATCAAATATTTTATACAAAACTGATTTAAACATTGGAATTAAACTTATTTTGCAAAAAAAAAAATACACAGAGATATTACAAATTCCTGTTTTAATGGGTGCATAAACTGTTTTTAACATTCTTGTTACTTTTTTTTTAAAAAAAAAAGAATCATAAATCAATCCCTATTAGAACAATGATTTTGTGTTAGACTTTTTGTCTATAGCAATCAAAACTAAAAGTCAATTAAATTCTTAGAAAAATATACGATTATTCTTATAAAATAATCTGCAAGCAGCGAAAAAAAAATGGGAGCACTTAAAGTTTTTCCTACTTTAATTTGATTTTGATATTTCTACCTTATTTTAAAATAATTTAACTTTTATATAAAAGCATAAAATATTATTTTAGCTCTTTCAACTTTTATAAAATTTTCTGCAATTCAAGAATACATAATTTAAAAATAGGCATAATTAATTAAAGTTATATTAAGGCGGAATGCTGAAAAACAATAGTTTATAGTTTTCAATATGTGTAATATTTGATTGGTAATTATTAGATATTAAAACCCTAAATAATCATAGCCATTTCCCCTCAGGTATTGTATGTTAATAATCCTTCTTTGGGGGATAAAATTAAGTGCTAAGAGTGAATGATTCTTTATTAACTAGACATTATTATCTTAATTGAAGAATTACAATTACTTAGGGGAACTTTAGAATTTAATTACACATATCTCTAATTAACAATCAATTATACGCATTAAAAATAATTACTTTTATAATACGATAATTTGAAAATAAAGATAAAATAAAAATTTTAATGCCTTTTGAGGTTTGTTAGAAATGACTGCGTAATTAGATGTTATTATTATTCATTAAATTCAATTACCTCAAAGATAAACGCAATTCATTCTAAGCCATTTTTTTCCTTCTGCGTTTGCGCGATAATCAATAAAGATGAACAGAGAAAAAAATGACTAAATATATTCATTTTATATTATATTTCATGTGTTCCAAAACCAAACGACTTTATTGCATCTTACAAATACATCAAAAGGAGCCCAAAAAATCTTTTAGAAAATATTAAGCACTCAAGGATTTGTGTTTTTAAGTTTAATATTTTTCGAAACATTATTAGATATGAGTCAAAGTTTTTATTTTTCCTATTAAGCAAGTTCGTTTTAATTTGAGATTTATCGATATTATGAGAAAATTCAATTACTAATAGGTGAAAATTTAATTTTAATTTGTTGAAAGAGGAAAAAGTATTATGATGTAACCCTCAATTAAAAATTGTTCTTTGCTGGGAATAGGTGAAATAGGAAGCCGTTTTGTACAATTTAGTATATCTAAAACTAAATTTTTTATGAAAATGATAAAATAATTGATGTTATACATCTAAAATGGTATTGAAGGGGCAAAAATTTAATTCTCAAGTCTAAGTGATACTCTGTACAGTCCACATGCAAATTTTGGAAGGGATAAGTCGTAAAAGTTCCGAAACATTGTCATAGAGTAAGGCGGATAGTGTTCAGTTTACATAAACTTAATTTTCTGACTGAAACATATATAATGCAACTGTAGTCGAATTTTGATTGTATAAGTGCGTAAGGTATGGCTTGATAATTTGTTGGATCTTTTCGCGGTTTTAATATATGAATAATGATTGAATATTTCAATGAACGAGGCAAAGTGTGTTCTTTCTGTACCTTGTTATAAAATTTAAAAGAATTTTTCGTGAATTCTCTGAAAATAATTTTGTGTTATTTTGTAATTTTATTCTCCTAGAGATAATTTATGTACATGATCTATAACGTTTTCTATTTCATGGAAAGCAAAATCATTAGTCTAGTGAGAAAAGTGATATTTCTCAAATTCCGCAGCAATTATTATTTTTGTGAAATTTCCAGATTAAGTATAGGAGCTGAAAGTATGAGAGATAAATTGTAATATTTGTAATGTTCTTCGAAGATGAGACTTTTTGGTAATTGTATTAAAAAGAAATAGAATTTATATTATAATACACTCTGGAGAAACTTTTCAGTCTGTCCCACAGTTATTTGCCAGTAATGTAACTATTACACGTAACAGACTTTATACAATCAATTCCGATAGAATTACCAAAAGGATCCGCTTCATTACTGATATTTTTCTTAGAATAACATCATACTCTTTGTATGAAATAAAAATTAATGAGGATAGGATATATTTTAAAAACTTTGCATGACTTTCCTTGGTATTACCAACAAGAGTTAGACTATTTGTAGTTTGTTTGCTTACCAGAGGCTCCTTTTTATGATATAATAGTGCTTTCAATAATAATATTAGTAATGTTCCTAACAATCTCATTAATACTATATGAAGTTATTAATTTTTTGCTGTTGTTTACTACAGATGAATATAGTTAACAGTTAGCTGTTTCATAAGAATATCCATTGCAGCGTGTGGAGTTTTTATGAATCAGATTTGTTTAATATGATATGATTTGAAAGTGGTCACTGTAGTTGAAATATGTGTTACTTTTAAAAGTCCAAAAGCATAATATGGTAGGGAAATAAATATCCAGATCAATTGAATTAAATATCCTTGTGGGTGGGAGAGAGTGGAAGTCAGACGGTTGGTTATTGCTTAAAAGACAAAGATTATCAATTGAAAGGATTTTTTTTCTATTACAGTTTCTTTTGTGCAGTTTTTTACTGGCACAAATAATTCTGTGGCCAATAAACTCCCCGAGCAAAATAAAAGCCTCAGGGATTCTATTGATGAGGTTATTAATGTGCGTGATATCTTTCGGGTTTTGAGAGACATTTATAAAGTACTGTTATTATTGTGTGGATATAAATTCTAATTGGAACGAATTTAAGAGTAGTAAGCAAACGGTGTTGAGTGACAGAGAAAGTGTAAAATATAAGGAAAGCAGCACCCCTACTCACTTTTTGTATCATAAAACCTTTTCAAAATTTGCTATAATGGTGGATATTGGTTCTGTTAAATATATACGTTTCGTGCAGGGCAGCGACAATTGGATTACATTTGGTTATGGTATCCTTTTAAAACATTTTTGCAGCTTTATACTTATACCTTCGATAATTCTATAAAATCATAATTCTATGGAAAAAGAAAGAAAATTTAAAAAAGAATTTCCTGTATTTCGAAGACGATACGAAAGCTTAATTATCCATTAACATCTATGTTCGTGAGGTAAATAAACATTAATTGCATCATCAAGTTCTTATTATTCCTCTATTTTACACTTTTGACTCTTCAGAATGTGTTCTTTATTTTAAGCTGGAATTTTATTCCTAATTGTGCGTAGCGTTATTGCATTATATTGTTTGTGCTTAATATGAGTTTCAGATCCGAAGAACTTACATTCTTAGTAGGAGGATTAGCTGACAGTATTCTGTTATTGATTTGGAGGTTTGGCTTAATTTTTTGTGTACTCTTTGTATTACTACTTTTCTGAAGTGGAAGGTATAATTTTAGTTGATGGTTAACTATTGTTAATAATGAGTATGGTTATTAAAATTGTAATATTTGAATTTGCACAACTAGTACTTTCTGTTTCAACGGTCGTTATTTTGAACCTATTTTTGTTAATTTTTTAAGCTTAAGTCTGTTTGGCGCGATTGTGTTTGGCACAATATATCCGTTGATGATCCATTGCCATTAACTCATAAAACCAATAAACGTTGTTAATACATTGGGCTATAAGATTATTTTTAATAGACATTGTATAGGCTATGCCAAATGAGGTGGATACGTTTGTATTCAATTTTCCTAGCTTTGGGGAATGGAAGATATTGTTTTTTTTAAACTGACTGCGCGTCTTTTTCGGTGAACATGTGTGTGTGAGCTGTGCGGAGTTTCTCTCTCTCTCTCTTTATATATATATATATTATGAATTGTTAAGCTCTGAATATAATTCTTTTCGGGTTTTTTTTTCCCTTTTCAATTTATTTGCTTTAAAGAGCGTCATCCAACATATTCTAAAGCGCAAAGTTGTCTATGGATCGTAAAACTTTCTAATACCTAACCTATCACAAATCTTTTTAATAGCTAACGAAGTTTGCATAAGTTCTTAGTAAATTCCATATGTGAACTAATTTTGATATACAACCTATCTCTTTTGAAGACTGAGTGGTTGTTGTATTGGTTTTGGAAATATCGTTGTAGAAGAAGCTTGATAGATATTGGTAGGATGTCCAAGGGATGTTGGACACCCAAAAGGCTTAAAGCTAATTAGTAAACCGGCCACTTGAAGTACAATATCCTCACACTCAACATTTATTGGTAAAATAATTTTTTACAACAATACAGAATAAGATGCAGTAGTATATGTTGGAACAAAGGATTTTATATATTACATAATTTTGGAATTCTACAGTAATTCAAAACCTTCCCATATGTTTACAGAGACGACGTCATTGTTCTTAAACTTCCAGTGTTTCATTTTTAATTCTTTATTTTTTGGAATGCATATCAACCTGTATTATATTTACGTCATGATTTCCATGACTCTCGCTCTCACTCAGTATGCCTGATGACGGTTGGTCACAACATTCGTCCAAGGTAAGAACACAATAAGGAAAATTAAAATATTCAAAGAGGAAATAAAAAAATCAAGCAATTATGCAATTTGTGGAGTAATTTTTACGAACCGTTAAAATAAAAGATTTAAGCATGAAATAAGAAATAAAGTTTTCGCCCAAGGACGTCAGTCAAATAGTGTTTGCTTACACAACAGGATAATTTAAATGAGCTTTTTTCTGGTAAAAGCGCAAGAGAAAACATTGTGGTCCATATCTTTAACTGAGCGACAAAACCATAAATTTGCATTTTTCAAAACAAAATGAATTTAATGACAAACGTAGGGATAATGACCAGTTAAAAATCGAGTAATAAAACCTTAATTGGAATTTTTTTTAAAAAAAAGTTGAAATTTGTTCTTGGATTACAGTATTGGAAATGAACGATGGTATTACTGATGAATTTTGAACTTCGGTTAAGTAAGGAAGTCGACACTTGAGCTGGCATTTATGTCTTCAAACATCCATTCCACACCAGCTGACTTTAAGCCACGACAGATTTAACATGAATCAGTCTCAGTTACATGGCATTTCTTCAGTTGTATGTAGATTCGGACTCATGATTCGAAGAATACTACTGGTCGCGAGCCTGTGACCATGACTATCAGGCTTCCACAACCACCTTTTTTGAAAAGGGATGTTAATCATTTATCTTCCTTGTTAATGCGTAATATAACTTATAAAAAATTAGTCATGTCTTACTTTAATGTTTACATAATATTTCCCTACATCTTCGACAGTATTCACCTCTTTCTTCAGTTATGCACAAGGAGCTATTTTCAGTGACTTTTTTGTGTTAAATCAAAAAAATCTAATTCGAAACAATGAGTACATTTTCTATCGTTGCTTGGAATATTTAGAGCTAGTGGAGTTCTTCAGGTGCAAACATGTACAACATTCAATTACTGTGAAGTAAAATTTCGTTATTGCTGAATGTAACTTTGATATTCTGTGAACTAATTTAAAATTATTTTTCTTTTTAAATTGAAAGAACATAAACTATTACACTTTTGGTAAATGTAAATTCTATCCAATTTGAATTATGTTAGCTTTAGCGAATTGCTATTTAAATTTCTCATCAATTAGGAAAGTAAGTTTCTGATATGTTAATATATGCTAATGTTCATTGTTCCTGTCCAACAGTTCTGATACTTGAAATTCTTGGAGGAAACAGTTCAACTTGAAACATTTAGCTATACTTTCCAAATGTTTTCTTAGCATTCAAACGACCGAAAACTTAATAATTCAGCCACATTCTGATTCGAATTTTAAAAAAGTTATATTCAGATAATATTAGTCTAATATTTCATTTAAATAGTTTACCTTATAATCTACTTTTTGAATACAATTTTGTCAAATTGTATTCAAACATCCTAATTAAACTGACTTGCTTATATGGGCTCTATAAAGTTATCCTCTTCAATTAATGTGTTGTT
>BMAW01002714.1:138776-165939 GCA_019974015.1 Nephila pilipes | reverse complement strand
TATATACTTATCTATTTCAAAGAAAATTTCATTTATGAACTTAAATAATTATAAATAGTAATTATTAATAATCTATAGCTATACATACATTTCCAAGTCATGCACCACTTCATTTTAAGTACATCTTGCGTTAAATCTAATTATTTCATAATTTTAAAATTTTTTGAGTGTCTATAACCATAAAATTCTACATACTAAATACAATTATAATTTAAAAATTTAAATCCAATATGTTAAATTTGGAGATTCAAATTTCTCACAGTTTTAATACAAATATTGTGCAATGAATAAATGTTTCACAATTAACAAGATAAAAATGTTTGGATCGTTTTCTGTACAGGATATAACATCTCATAAAATGCAAATTATCTACACTATGATGAATTAGATCTTTTGAAAGAAATGTACCGATGTCTTTATAAATCATATTTTGAAGAAAACGCAAACACAGATATTTTTCTTCGTGACTTTTAAATTCCAAATTTCTATTTTATAAATTTTCTGTTTATCAAAGTATTAAAAATAAAACATCTACAGATTTGGAGAATCGCCCACTTTTCTTAAGAACAAAATTAAAAAAAAATGCAAAAATTTAAAATTTTAGTGAGTTAATTTAGTTACATTATCTGCATTGAAACCTTTAAATATTCGCTAAGCTATCAGATCAAATTTATATGCTGAAATGATTGAGAAAATTTAGAGAATAAAAGCAACAAATAAATAGGTATTCTAGCTTTGTAAGAATAATAAAATACAAATACATATTTCCAAACCACATTCACATGTATTATTTCCACAAAATGCTTACAATGAAATGATAGATAGTGAAATTTACCAGCAAACATATAATGCATAGTAATGCAAATCAATTTCCTAACTGCGCAAAAAATCCTTTGGAATCATAATCCCTTTAGTGGAAGTTTTTATTTTAGATCTTACTTTCAATCGTATCTTTATTTGAATCAATTACCTATCGCCGATTTCCCTAAAGGAAGAACTAAATTAGGTTTCCTTCTGGAAGTAATATCACAGCAAATACAATTGTGATAGGGGCAATCAAGTGTATCATATCAGATCTCTCTTTAAACAAAATCTAATCAAAGCTATTGAATGCAATCGAATTGATGATAGAATAACTGAGTTTGCATATACATTTGGATAACAATTTCATTCATAATTTTTAAAAGAGATAAATTTCGTTTTGCCTTTTATCATAATATAGCTATCGTTTTTTTTTCCAATTATATTAACTAAACATTCAAAAAACATATTTAATGAATTTAAAGAATAATTTTATAATCATTATCTAAGCCATTAAATATCAAACATCTATGAAACCAGGACTGAAAAAAAATGCATTATTATTTTTACATATTAAAATGGGGAAGCAGCAATTATTCGAATTCTAAGATAACTTATTTATATGTTATTGAAAAATAGATATTAACCCTTTGCCAGTTCTATCTTGAGAAATAATGATAAGACAATTATGATAAGACAATTGTGTCACACAATGATTAACAAATTGGTTGATTACTTATTAACGTCACATTTAGAAGCAATCCGATGGCTACTTGAGACGGATTTCGTAATTTTAAACTTCGATCAAGTGACTTGGAGGGTACTTGAGCTGGCTCCTCACTTTCCAAATTTCCATAGCATGTCAAACTGAAGACTTGGGCCCATGTTAGAATTAACGTATGCAACCCTTTCTTGGAATCGGGACTCGAACCCTAGACTTAATTGAAAAAGGCAGACAGCAAGTTCACGATCATAACCAATCGATTACCGCTGTCACATGCCTTGATAGCTAAAAGAAATTGATATTTAATTGAATTATAATATGCATTTTAATATGACAGTAAACTTATTGATAAAAAGAGAACTTATTATTCATGTAAAACAATTAGTAACATAAATATAAAAAAAGATAATAGCAATTATATTTAACTGAATTTTAAACGTTATTTTAGGGGAGTGTTAATTAATACGAATTGAATATATATAATGTATTCTATATGACCGCTTCATTATAAGAAAGTGACTGTTTTCTCTCTCTCTCTCTCACCGTTTTAAAAATATATTAATCATGCAGAATTAGAATATTTTTCATTTTTTGGAAGTACGATTTCTAGTGAAATACTATTATTTTGGATCACTAACAAAACTAGATCAAAATAAGCTAGAAAAATAAAGTGATTAGTCCAACTAAATTTCTGCAAATAATTATATCTTTTCTGAAGCGTAAAAGTATGAATGAAAACAGAAAGCGATCTTTTTCATAAACGCGAAAGTCCGTTTCATGAATTGTACTACTTTTTTTGCAATCAATGTATCATTTACTGTGCGTCTAACTTTAATAAACTAATTAAGATTTATTTATTATCTGGTATACATATTGTGTTTCTTCATCAGACAATACTATCGGAAGAGAATTAAGCATGCAGTTCGAAAATAAACTAAAGAAATTATATACAAAGTACACTTAAGCTCTTATTTAACAATAAAAAAAATGCGAAGTAATAAAACTAATTTCATCAAGTAGAATGTTCCTTTGCATATTTATTAGAAAATTAAAGTTTTTACTAAGACTTCGAATCGAATTTTCGAGAAAATACTTTATTCTCTACTTTGTCTGAGTGGAAAATAATTACCAGTGTTACGAAACTAATTTAAGTCATTGAGTGCGAAATGTTTTAAAGAGTTAATACTTGTCTTATGTTTAATTAAAGGCATTAAGGTGTTTCTATGTATAGAGATAATTAGTTCTATATTAAATTGTATCACATTTGCTTAAAAGTTTCGTAGAGCGCATTATTAAATGTCTTACATTGTTCAAAAAAAACTAAATTAATTGAAAATATTCTGAAATTAAAAATTCTTATAGATATTTAGTATAGTAAACTCTTCAAGAACACATTTAACATTCTTAACTGATAGAGTTTTTGATGAGGAAAAATTACCAGGATTTATTCTAGAATGAAAACGTAAATACGAAATGTAAAGAGTGTGTGCTTCCTTTTATCATATTAAATAATTAGAAAAGCGAAACGTATTATTTAAATATAAAATATAATTAAAAGACATATTAAACGTATTTTAAAGAAATAAGTAAAAAGGAACAGTCTAATTATGGAATTAAACCTCAAATCTATTTAATATTTATTGACATTTCTTACTTTTAAGCATCCATTGTCATAAATGTTTCGTACATTAAAATACCAAAATTAGTTAGCACAATAAATAATATTTCTTTTAAGTAATCTGATTATCATAAGCTCTCGAAACTAGGCATCTTCCATTTATAAATGAAAAACCTTTTATGCTTGGAAGGGGTGTTTAATGTTGATTAATGGAAAATTTATTTTTGGAATGTTTTTCTATATAAACGTAAAGATTCATCCTCCATCTAAAACTGAAGGACTTTAAATTTAAGAAGATATTTAAAAAAAATAATCCTCTCAAACTTATTTGTAACAAAAACGAAAAAAAAAATATTGAAATTGTTACTTTTATTAAAGTGAAAGGGAAATTAGAATAGAGTCTAAAAGAGAAAGAAGCACAAACTATTCGAAAAGAGTGGGAATTATTACGATTCTAGTTTAGACTAAACACATGTAAAAATAAGATTCTATTATTTTCTTTATTTCATAGAGTAAATATGTATTATTAATTTTATTTCTAACATAACTCTATTTAAGAATTTAAAAGAAAAATTGTACACTTAATAAAGCAAGATGTATTAAATAACTTCTAACAGGCATTTTTCAACTGAAATAGATTTTTTACGTATATCACTGTTAACGCTGTAATGCAGTTTTCAATAATTATTATTAAAGGTTTATTTTTTCACTGAAATGTCGCCTTAAGTACATAAATTAAATTATATTGTTATGAAACATGCACATCTCATGTTTTCAGAAAATACGCTGTATGAAATGTGTTGTATATTGTTATCTATATCCTAAGATTATATAATTCATAAATATATTTTAGGTTTAAGTATATTATTCAGAATTGTAAAGGCCTCTCTTGTTTTTTATATTTATGAACACAGAATTATATGAAAAACGTATTCGGAAACATTATGTCTTAATGTAATAAACACGCTCTAAATGATTTAGTCAACACAATGATTTTTTTCCTCTCAAGATACTACATGGAGCCAAAGATTTGAAGAACCTAACAAAAATCTAAATATTTTTATTTCTTATATTTAGTTACCCTTGCCATCCAAAAAAAAATTTAACAAGGAATTATTTTCATTGAAATATGTTGATATTTAAATGTAATATATCCAATAAATTATATTTATCAGTTCGTAGAGAAATATGTTACATACTATAAGACCATGTGTAACACTTACATATACATATAGAATAATAACAATGGAAAAACATATATAGCCACATACTTGAACTCCACACCAATAGATTAGAAAACATTAAAAAAAAGCATACAGTTTGTTTATAAACTAGAGATATGTTTAAAAATCCAAATATATTTTTTTTTCACGCACATACTATTTTTTTGTAATGTTAAGAAATCGTAGCGAAGACTAGACAATGTTTTGTAAATTACAAAATAGGAAATAACATTGGCTAAAAGGCTTATAATCTAGAAATTAAAGGTAATATCTGCAATTTAGAAATAAATAGTTCTGCAATTTCTTCTTATGATCTCTCTTATCCACAGAAAGAATCCCCTTATGGATTACCTTACAGTCAAATTTGTATCACGCTATTTCCACGAGAAATTTCCATTCTTTGACATTAAAGAATATCCTAAATTAACATACACTTGGCCGACATATTTTTCTAATGTTTTCCATTCAATTGAAATCTGGACAATAGACTGGCCAATCCAAAACAGAGATGTTATCAGAATGACACTGCTGTAAGGTACTATTAACAGGGTAATGTTTCAGTAAATGGTAGCTAGATATTATTCAATTGACGAATATAAACTTCTGATCTCAAGTGATTACTGAGGCACTGTAAGAATCATATAAACTTAAAAAATGCAGCCGACTGAACAATTGAAGATGTTCCTTTCCAAGATCATACCCATAATTAGCTATCGGGAGTATCGAAGTTCCATTTCTTTTCCACTCTAAATATGGCCAAATTGTATTTGTAGCTGTAGAACATATAAATATAAGGCATTCCAAACTATTTAATATATAACGAAGGCTTACAGACACGTTCTTTTGTAATTTCTGATAGATTAATGTTATAAATACTTATATTATTCTTAGAATTGTATTCTTTGTGACATGAAAGTATGTGGTACTCTGGACAACGCAGAGGTTTGTCCAACCACCAGCATTTGAATCTTTCTGTTAATAACTTCCAGAGTGAAATTTTATTTCATACATTTCCTCTTACTATTGTTTGATAAATACTATATTTCCATGTATTCAGAACTGTTGCAATACCGAAAGTAAACTTTTTTTCTGATTTTTATTTCCATAAATCTTTAGCATCAGAAGAGTAAACTGTCTAGGTTTTAGCTTTCCGAATTTAAACGTTAATTTGTTGCATCAGCTTTCACACATCTTGCTTGTGACTTAACTTACACATTTCATAAATTACCAGTTTATTGTCCAAAAAGTAATTAATTTCAAAACATTGGAACACATTTTTTGCAATGTTTTTGTTTTATAGTAAGTAGATAAATTATTCAAACAATTTTTATCAGTAGATATAACAATTTCAAACGTTTTTAACCAGATTTTGCATTTCCATTGATGAAAAAAATTAAATGAAATTTCATTATCAAAAATCCATATTACTTAAGTTTTTGGCTCGCTTTGCATAAATAAATATAGGATGGTAATAAAAATAAATCTTGCAACAATATTTCAAAATACAATAAATGATTATCATAAAAACAAGTGCGTGCATAACAGAACATCTATACATTTTAGAAAACTACACACTATATACACATACACTTATCAGAAGTCACCAAGAAGCGACGCTAACAAAAATAACACTTTAAATACCAAATTACATTATTGAAATTTGAACCTAAGTTTCACTAATAAATTGATTTCCAAATACATCTGACACCTTGATGTTCTATTCAAAAATTTGTCTTCGTTTAACTTTAATGATTCAATCTAAATTAATCAGTTCAACTGATTTAAACTTTAATATTTTTTTCATATAAATTATATCATATAATTTCCTTACGTGTTGTAGCTTATATCACTTTGTTAGACAGCATCATAACAGCAAGACAATTAATCCATTAATTACCAGTCATGGCAAGGATTTTAAAGGAAACAGCTTCATTAGATCCAAGAATCCCAGGCTCTAGAGGAAGAAGTCCGACTGTAACATTAACAGATGGCAACACAATCGCATATATCTCAGAACTTTAGATCCAGATCAGGGTCCCGAGGCACCCCTAATCCAGTACCACCAGAGGTATTAATTTGTTTGGGAATTTGAAGGAAATTGTGAACTTGAAAGTATTTATCGTGGACCAGCCGCCATTCGCGTATACGGTGGATCTTCGGTCGGGGTGGGAGTCGAATTCGCGATCTTCATATCACAAGGTCGACTGTCTTTAACGACCATGTCACCGCTAAGAATTTAATGCTGTAATTCTTAAAATGTTCCCACATAATTTAACTTTATACTTTTAAAAAAGCTTAGATACTAGCAAATTTCTTCATAACGTAACTGACTACTGTTTACAATTAAATTTTTAAAAATTCCCATTTTCTTCTTAGACTAAAATATACTTGAGTGAATGATAAATGTTAAAATTGTCAGTAAAAACACGCATTCTGTTCTTAAACGACTGTAAATGGTCCTGTAGCCAACTTTTGTGTGAATCATACATTGCCTGATTTATAGCAACGAATTCGGTGCATGGTCTCGTAGACTTCACGAAGATCAAATATTCGTAATAATATCAGTATTTGCTCACCAGGAAAAATCTTGAGTTAGGCCTGATGCCATCGCAATTGGAACTTATTGAGTAATTTTTATGAGATATTTTTTAATTAGCAAAAGGATTCTCGACCATGTTTGATACGAAAAAAGCCTGGAACTATGGTTATATTTTATTTTAGCATGTTGTTTGCCAACAAAAAAATGTTTTTAGGCGATAAATTTACATACTGAAAATTTTCTTTCTGGTCACCTAACTCTTTTTTCTAGTAACAAGACGTTTAACACGATTTTGTTATGTTTGTGATAAACGCCAAGCAGCACCTAAACTAGGAGTTTATTGTTTTTTTTCTAAAAAACCGCTAAAGGAACTGTTATGGATGAGGTGATTCGCTATTGTAAGCAGGTAGTTATATTAAGGAGCTTTCGTAATGAATACTTGAGAAGTAAAATTATTCGGTCCGCTACTTACATTCAAGAGCCAAAACATTATGACCACCACCTACATTTTGCAATGAACTCGCCTGGATGACGTAGAAGGCACGTGATCAGGTGGAAGTGGTATTTAACTGCTGCTAGAGAGTCTGATTAATCATTCTTTCACTTACTTCTGTGTGTGATGGGAAAGGCTGCAGATCTAAGCGACTTTGATAGAGGGCAGATTGTAATGGCTCGTAGGCTCGGAACAAGTATTTCCGAAAGTGCACGACTCGTGGGTTGTTCGCGATCTACAGGTATCAGTACTTATGCAAAGTGGATGAATTACGGTGAAACCAGCAGTAGACGACATTGTGTTGGACGTCCACACGCTATGAAAGAAAAAATCGTCGGAGACTGTCTCGTATGGTGAAGCAAAACCGGAGCCAGACAGTGACTCACCTTACAGCCCAATATAATGCAGGGCCAAGTAGAATGGTAACGGAGCACACTATTCAGCGGTCACTGTTGGATATGGGGCTACGCAGCAAACGTCCCACTTGTGTGCCTTTGCAGACCAAGCGTCATCACCAACTGCTCGTGCGCTGGGCCCGGGAACATTGCGACTGGTCCATGGATCAGTGGGAGAGAGTTGCCTGGTCAGATGAATCACGGTTCGTGATTCATCACGCTGTTGGCTGTGTCAGGATACGCCGTCTTCCAGGCGAACAGTTGCTCCCTCAATGTACAGTAGGTCATATACAGGCCGGTGGTGGAGGTATTATGCTTTGGGGGACGTTCTCTTGAGCATCTCTGGGTCCCGCGGTTGTGGTAGAGCAGACCATGAATGCTACAGAGTATCTGAACATCATTGCGGACCAGTTGCACCCTTACATGTCCTCTGTTTTTCCAACTGGAAATGGAATGTTCCAACAGGACAACGCCCCGTCTCACAAGGCTAAATGTGTGTTGAAGTGGTTCCAAGAACATGATGCTGAATTCCAGTTAATGTCTTGGCCGCCTAACTCACAGGATCCCAGTCTGATAGAACACATTTGGAATATCATGGGACGGCAGCTCAGAGTTCAAAGACCACCAATTCGCAATATCTAGGATTTGCGTGACCGTTGCTTAAATATCTGGTACAATCTGTCTCCGGTCATCTACCAAGGATTTGTGGCATCCATGTCAAGGCGTGTTGTAGCTGTATTGCGTGCCAAAGGTGGGCCAACTCGTTATGAACAGGTGGTTATAATGTTTTGATTCTTGAGTGTATTTAAAGAAGAATACAAATAAGCATACATAAGGCTTGTTAGAAGAGGGGTTGCTTACGTCACAGTATCTCTACATCCTCTTCCTGATTTCTTACAAGCATTTCTTTAAGATTGACCCTTATTATCACAAAACATGGAAAATACTTTTGTCGCAGTTGTGACGGGTCTAACAGCGACCTTGTCACTGATAGTCCTCTTGGGGGAATTAGCACTTATTTGTATCAGAGGACTTCCTCCGAAGAAGAGAACGGAGATATGCAAATTAAGACTATTATGTATATATAGTGTAAGCTTTCAAGAGAGAGTAAGCATAGGGAGGAACGCCAAGCGTAGCGGAGCCAAAGGGGGGATTGAGCGGGGAAATAGATAGTATAGATTTCTAGTTTGATTGTTCTATAGATTTGTAGATGAGCTGTCAATAAAGTAAATGTTTTAGAGATGTCGACCCTTCCTTCCCATCCGTCCGACCACTTGTTATACAGTGTACTGTTTTTTTATTATTTGGTCTTTAACACAGCTTGAGTCAATCAAACACAATGTCAATTTAATGTTTCCATTGAAAAAATCAATATTTATTTGCTAGCCTCTTAATTGTTAAGGTTATAATCCCATCATTTCCCTTCATGTAAATGCTTAAAATTATACACAGCTGCATACTTCATAAATCTGCTTAATTTTATTGATCATTACTTTTTATAATTTAATTTCCGTCACTTATAATATATTTTTAGTGATTTTATTTTTTAATAATAAAAAATTTAAACATTTAAGAATCCATCTTCATTTATTTATTTTATAAGAAACGATGTATCTAATATGAGTTTATTTGGGTTTGATTTGGTTTGGTTTTATTAACGTTGCACTTGAAGCAACATGAAGGCTATTGGTGACGGACATCTTAATATTGAACCTCAGTCAAGTGACTAGAGTTTATTTTGAAATATATTTGATCTATATTTGCAATAACAAATGCAATCTGTTTTTAAGTTTTAACTTCGAACTCAGGAAGAAAAACTTTGGTTAGTGAATATGAATCTACTGCTGATCATTGGTCTTATACACACTTTCTCTTCAGCGGGCTTTTACAAAAACGCCTTTTGTAACAGTGGAAAATAAAATACATTGTTTGAATAGAGTCAAATATAAGAAACAATGTTTACACATCCTTGATGAAAAAACAACAGCAACGTGAAACATAACTTTTTCTGTTCTTCTGTTTTGCGGAAGTAAGGATTATATTCGACATTTTTCTAAGTAAAATGCTTTTTTTTCACTTATGAATGATATAAATTTAAACAAGTAATATAAAAAAAATTAAGTTAATTCCTACTTAAGTGAACAAAGATAATTTTTATTTTAGATACATTTTATTAAATAATTACAATTAATAGAAATATGTATATACACATGACATAATCACAATAATAAAGGGCAAAAGAAATTTTTTTTCAGAGATCTACACGCTTCATCACTGACAGTATTTATTCCTAAATTAAATTATTTATCCGATATTTATTCCTTCTAAATACCTTATGTAAGATAAATTTTTCTCCTATGTAAAATTAAAATTAATTATTTGAAAATCAAAATGTTTTTATCTAGATTCGATCCGAAGGCATGAAGATTCTACGCCGACGCTCTACCAAAATTTACCACTACAAGATAAATGACATAGTAGAAGCATTGGCTTGTTTTTTAATTCATCCGGTAATTTAAATGGTTGGAACGTAGTTTAGCCGAACCACCCTTGGTTTCAGGAATTATTTAGGCTGTATTTTGGCAAATGTAGCTACCCTGGTGTCCTTCGCAATTTTAGCGTTCAGGCAAAAAAGAAAAAAAAAGTCGCCAAGTTTGGAATTTTTTGAGATCGCGCCAACACTGTATTAAGTGTCATCCACTACAAGTTTAAAAAATGTATTTGAACATGAGTAGATGAATAAAAAGTATTTTATTAACGATTGAAAATTTTAACAAGATATATGTAGAGAGATTGTGAGCTAATGGATGGAATTTAAAAAAAATATATATATTGTGCATTTTTACATATTGTTTACTAATAATTTGATTTTTCCTTACATAAAATGTTGATAAAAGATATTATAGAAACAGAAGGCTCTAGTTATCATGATAGTCTTATATTTTCAATTTTACATTAATTTTTAAGACTTAGGGTAGGGATGGGCTAACTACAGAACATTGAAAATTAAAAAAAAAATAATAATTATATTTATGTAACATCTTTAAGATAATACATAACTTACTATCACATTTTTTTAATTTATAACGTATTACTATGCTATAGGCAATATATACAAAGTGTGTATTTTAAAAATTGATACTAACGTGGCTCAGATGAAGTAAGCATGCGTCAAATGCAAGCGACCGACAACTGCTTAGCTTGATGTCTTCCCTTTCGAATGCTATGCCTCTTGTTTTTGCAAACAAATCCGTATGCCCTTAGTCTTCATTCGCATTACAATTATATTTTTTGCCTATCCGAAAAAATTATAAGCAAGCAACCAATTATTCTGAAATTTCACGTGAAACTTGGAGCAATCATACTGAAACTTATAATTTATTGAAAGAAGTGTATGACAATGAATGTTTACCACGTGTACATGTTTTTGATTATTTTAAGCGTTTTCAAGATGGTCTAAAAAGCATTGAAAATAACTGAAGCCCAATTCGCTTTTTAACATGAAAAACGGATGACAATATTGAAAAAATCGATTATCTGGTTCAATCAGACTGTCGGTTAAACATTCGTGTGAGTGCTGAGAATGTGCGAATTGACAAAGAACCCGTACGGAAAATATTTCCGCCAAGACAATTTAAAGGCTCATTCTACATTTTCTGTCAAGTAGTTTCTAACCAAGTTACAGAATTCCATACATCCGCCTGATTAACCGGATCTTGACCCTTCGATCTCTGTATGCTTCCTATGGCGAAATCTTCATTAAAAAACAGGATTTGAATCCGTTGAAGTTGTGAAAGTGAAAGCGCCACGAGTCCTGAAGGAGCTGACAGAAGAAGACTTCCAAGCACTGTTTCGAACAACGGAAAATTTGCTTGGAATTCACATTATATGCAAAAGTCTGCTAACTAAATACAACTCCTCAGTGTTAGACTATCTGCTTTATTAGATGGATCTTGTGTCACGCGACTTCAATCTGTTTCCAATTGTGAAATTTGTATTTAAAAGAGTATTATTTAAGTCCGTTGAAATTATGAAAGAGAAACCGAACGTGTCCTAAAGGAGCTGACCGAAGATGACTTCCAGCGCTGTTTCGAACAATGGAATATTCTTTTTAGGGATAGAGGAGGGGTGTATATTGAAAGTGATAATTAGTAAATATGTATGATATCAAAATAAAAAAAGTTTGATAGCGTCAGTCCCATTATTTAATATGCACACCTTGTATAGTGTAAAGATCGAGCTAATCCAGAAAGGGATGTCTCGTCACCTCAGCCGATAACCTGTTCATGTATAGATTTAATTTATTATTTCAAGTCATTGAAATTTATTTACTTAGCAAATTACCCAGTGCCTTTCTTTTGCAGCACAAATGTAGACATATATAAAATTATCTACATATTTCATTGTAAATTTTGCATATTCCATTGTAAAGCAGATTAGAATTCCATTCAAAAAGAAATCAATAGATATTTTTACCACGCTATTCATCGTAAATAGTGAAGCAGAAAAGCCGGATGTATATATTGCAATTAAGTGTGTTACAATCAAACAATAATTTCAAGTTTTTGCTTCTAATTATTCTAAAACTAGAGTCTAACATATCCTTACCGGAAAGAAAATTCCTAAATTTAATATCTCATAGTCAGAAAATTAGTGTGCGACGTATGATTTATCTTATATATATATGAACAAGTATTTTTTATTATTAACCTTAAAATGAATTGCATTAGAAATATAATGGCACGTGAGTATTTTGAATCACTTTTTAGAATTAGTTTTTATTTAATTTTTTTAAATCGCAGTTTGAACCAGAATTTAAGGAACTTTTAGAAATGAAGTTGATGTGCCATTCATAATATTAATATTTTTTAAAACTTTTTTCACGGTTTTGAAAATAATAATTGACACAATAAAATAATTTATTTGGTTTCTTAGCCCATTCCTAAAAAAATAACTCTTCAGTTGCTTAGAGATATGTAGAGCTTATGGGACAAGCTTTAGGTGTGTCTGTGGAGGTTCTGATAGAGCAAAATACACATTGTTTGGAAAGAAAATTATTAGTTCAAATAACACATTGTGGTAGCCTAGTGGTCATTATTTCAGATTCGTGGAAGGCGGTTTTAGCTTAATCGCGTGTTAGTGCCTTGGCCGCTAAAGACCCGCCGTGTAGCTGGGGAATGCGCGTTAAATCTGTTGGGACCCGAAGTACTTCCATTTGCGTGGTGCGGAAATTAGGAGAGGGGAGCTCAGGTATTGTCATCGTCACTTGATCGAGGTTCAATATTAAGAGGTTCGTCACCAATAGCCCTCCTGTTGCTTCTAGTGCGACGTTAATGAAACCTAAACTAAGATGAAATAACTTATTGGTTTACAAACATTAGAATTATTCATTAAAGAAAATATTTTGTTTTCTTGCAGCATCGTCCCAGAGCGTCTGTTTACAATAATGTTTACTACAAATACTCAATTCTGTCCACCAGGAATAATATATGTTTATAAGTCCCACTTAGTAAAATTTAAAAGTTTCAAGGGCAAGCAGGGGTTCCTTGAAATTTAAATGTTTAGATTATCATTAAGCCCAATTGGATTGGAATGAACTAGGATCTTTTGAAGCGAAGACCTTTTAAGAAGCAATTGAGCTTTGGTAAATTGCAAGATGTGTGATGTAAATAATTTATATTTCCTTTCATGTGTGTTATTTATGTTTCTAATTTAAAATATTACTTAGTACAGCACCAATAAGTCACATGTAAGAAAATCGTAGATTTTTAAAATTTATTAGCAAAACATTTAACAAATAAGATTTTAAGCATTTAGTAACTTCACTGTATTATTTAAAGCAACACACTTCTAAAATCTTAAATTCTTAATTGTTGAGAAATCTCAACTTCTCTGCAGCAAATAACTAAGTTTTATACAAGGATATTAATGAGTTTAGTTTTCATTCAGCTCTGATATGAAAGTAAATTTAATAAATAAGACAAATATAAAAGGTGCCTTCCTTCACTTGAAAACAATATTTTTTTTAAGCAAATATTGTATATTATACCTAAAACATCTTTGTGCAGCTTATGATTTAATTAAATGAGATTTGAGATTTATTTTTTTATCTACATGCATGACTTGATTTGAAACTAATAAGTCTCTAATTCACATTTTAATAAAGTAAATGTGTAGATAAACCAAATTCCAATTTTATTTCTCCAAATAAAGTTGTTTAACTTTAAAAAATATATTAGAATATTGAGACCAATATTGAAAAAAGAAGTTTTATTCGTGAAGGACATGTTAATTAAGAATGAGTTAGATTCAAAATGGAGAACTGTATACCTAGATAACATTCATATTTTATAGCAGATAGAAATTTAGGCCGAAAATCAAAAGATCATCTCATATAAATGTGAATTTTCATTTTTATTGAAATCGAATCATATTTGAAGTCATATATCGTCAAGAAAACTGATTCTATTAACATTATCAGAACATTTTGTTGCTCTTGAAGTAAGAAAAAGGAAAGGAAACATTTTCCTTCTTTTCCTTCCTGAGTCGTAAGTATGGTAATTGGCAGCGAAATGACTTCGATTATAGTTGATAGCATTTCTGAGAAAATCGCATTATAGAAATCACTAGTCATTAGCTTAACAGTCAACATATCATTGACTTTCAATTAAATTCACTTTTGCTTTGAAAAGCAAAACTAAGAAAAGTTATTGCGAAAAAGTTTTATGTAGCAATGAATAATAACTTAAAATCGGTTATGCAATGTGTTTCCTATGCTGTTAAAAATTTAAATGTAAGTCTGTATTATTTGACTGAAATATATAATCAAAAATTCAACATTATATATTTAGTGGGAAAACGTTATTTTCATTACTTTTGCTTTAATTTTACGAAATTCTGTGTGTATATAAAGTAATGCTGAATTTTTAAAGATATTATCTCTAACTTTTCCTTAAACTCACTAAATGAAATTCAGTATAATGCTAGGCTTCATATTTTCTATAGCATCACTCCTATCCTTCTCTGGAGTAAAGTTTTTTTTTAAGTTATGCCCATCTCCGACCTTTCAGTCATGAGTCAACGAGCACCCCAATACAGTGAAGAACGATAAAAGCAGTCAGCTAAAGCGTTGTCTGCAACAAACAAAAAATGAAGAGTTAAAAGAATTAAAAACGTAGGAAAGAAACATTAGAAGAAAGTAGACACACGTATATCCCCCCCCTAAAAAAAGGTATAAATTTATAGTCCTCATTATCAATCTGATCAGAACTATCAATAACTCAAACACTTACCAAAAGGTTAATAAACGCTTAAGAATTATTAAGCAATACATGTATGTCACATAGGATTTTAATTAAAATTCAGCTTGCCATAAAATGTCTATTCTCATTCCGTTAAATCAATTGTATCATTAGCAAGAATATCAGGATAAAAAAGTTCAAGAATAGGATGTTAATACCTAAATATGCTAAATATTAATATTTTATTTACCGTTTTATTACTGAAAAAAAAGTTCACTAAAGATCAATAAAGATAAAATGTGAAAGGCATTAATTAACCTAAAGATTTGAGCCACTCAAATGTTAACTTAACAAGTATGTTAATGAGCTTGTTGAGATTTGTTCGTTTGATATAGATGGTTTATTAATAAGAAATAATTTGTTACGAAACTGTATGCATTCCTTGACCATTAGGAATTTTAAAAAAACTAAACTAAACACTGGTCTTCAAAAAAACCCAGTAAAAGTCAAAAAAGTGTCATTACACAACAAAAAAGAACCATATTTCCATAAAAAATTACAGTATATGTTAAAATTACTGCTACATCAGAAAGTTATGTCTTATTGCATACAATTACAGCTCTTTACAATCTTCGAACTGCCTTAACATAGCAATAAAGTCTGATGCCAAATTTCATTAATAAGACCCTCTATTCTGATCTTATATCACTATAGAACCTGTACAACTATTGAAGATGATCACGGATTAAAATCAGACACTATGTTAAGTACACATTTTCATTTATTGTATTTTCAAGACCTAAAATAAGCTTATTGTTTTCCTTCTGCATATAATTTACAAAGGGCTGTTTTATTAATGTTTTCTCAAAATGTCAATTAATTCAATAAATAAGAAATTCATAATCAAAAAATTTTCTGACTTTTCCATTAATTTCTGAAAATCTGAGTAGATATACTTTGAAAAAGTTACAGAATAATTGGAATTATTATTCAAGTATATAGTAGAATGAAATATTTTTATGTCTTAATATGATGATGTTTGAAATGCCCTGTTGTTCAAAATTTAAACTAATTATTACTCATATTTCTAAGAATTCACTGTGTTTTTCCCATTATCGTTGAAAAAATATTCATGTAATTGCGTCTCTCATTTCATATTTCCTATCAGAAAAGTTACGCGATAAAATAGGATTATGTGTATTTTTTTTTTCGCATAGTGTGATTAATTTTTTCTAACACATCTATCCTCAGCAGGAGAATGAACTCAATTTCTTCTCTATACCGATATCAATTACTGCAGAGTGATTTCATTTGGTAGTGCATTCACTTGGGAACACACGGAATGATCCCACTGGCTCTCAAAATTGCAGTGAATTGGAAAAGATATAGCTGCAAATGTTATTGTATGCCACGTATGTTCCAAACCAGTTTGAAATGTCATAGTATTTCTCTATTTTCTAAATACTGTTTGCAGAAATAAATGTAATAAACAGTTAATCTTAAGATTTTTTTTCTATAATTTTCTGTATTCTCTTACTAATATTTACTTAAACTAATTTTCGTTGAATGGTACAGTTTTTCTCGTTTATGAATCAATGTGATTGGAAGACGTTCGTTCCTTATTTTACTTTTAAAATATATGTGGATGTGGATTTCCCTCAAATTATAATATAAACTAAGCAACCAGTCAGTTTTCTTAATTCGGGATAATACTTAAAATGATTCAGATCAAACATGGTTGAAATCAAAAATTATAGTAAACGAAAGCTTGAGATATATTTTTTGATGTTTCTAAATAAATTTAAATATTTAATTATTCTATCAAGATTGTTCTTAATTTTTTATTGAGTTTGAATTACATGTTGTATAGGTATTAATATAAAAGTCGCTTTTATTTTGGTTTCCTTGTGCATAACATATGATAATGAGAAAGGGCATGCATCACTTTAAAATTAATTTAACAATATTACACATAAAAGTGAACTATTGCGTTGTTATAATGCTTTGCTAGAACCTATTCAAAACGAAATAAAGCAAATGTGGGGAGGCCTTATCTAAAATTAGTCTTCATATCATCGTACTTGTCCCGAAAAATGTGGAACTTTAATGTTTAATACATCAAAGAAGAGTTTTTAGGATGAAATATATATATAACACATCTATCAATAACTCCAGAGTCTAAAATTGAAAAGAACATTTTTTTTGCAATTTTTTTTTATTCATCAACATAACACCTTTTGTTAATCACCTTTTAGGGTGATACAATCGTTCCAACGCTTTTCCACACAAATCTTTTTTTTTTTTTTTTTTTTTCGCAAGAAATTTTTTTTGTTGCGAGTAAATAGCGATAAACAGCTTTCTGAATCATCGACTCGTTGCTGTTTTTGTTCCATCGAAAGCAATCGCGGCACCCACTTGGAAAAAACCTTTTTCACTTCACTTCAAAAAACCTTTTCCCTGGTCCGATCGACTTAAAAGTTTGACACGTTTCAAGCAAAGGTTAGTAATCTAGAAAGACCTGGTTACTGGTTTACTACGAGCGCCATCTCTGGGTTAGTCTCGGGAGTTATTGATCGATGTGTTATATATATATATATATATATTTCAATTCTACTTTTATTATTAGAAATGCTATTATTTTACGATTTAAAAATATTACATTAACTGCAAGTTAATAAAATTGCAAAATAATATGAAATGGACAAATAAATACTTTATTTCATACTGAAATAAAAGGAAGATATTGTTCTTAGTAGATAACTCTTTTTTCGATAACGAACAATAAATTTTGACTTTTCTATGGGGTGATTAGTTTTCATCGAAATATATATTTCACAAAAAGGAATTACTTCCCTTAGTAAATAATGAAACGTTCTGGCAATTCATAACTGTCAGCAATACGTTTTACTTTTGTTTGAATCATCAAGGAAAACACTTTGTGCAAGGGTACACTCATAGCCATAAAAATTTGCTCACCAAGTAATAAGAGTGGGATTATTCCGAACCTGGGCATGAAGATAAGTGCCAGACAGATATGTAAATTATTAGAAATACAACGTTAAAGCGCATTGTGTAATGTCAGCAGAGGGCGTTTAACTTCGATTTCCTTGAATTTAAAACAGGTAAGTAAAGCTCGTTTGCATGTAATTAATCTGCTGAAGATCTGTTGAATAGGGCGCTTTTTAACTAGAAATGTTATTACGCTATCATTGGAGACAATATGAGCAGCTGCCAGAGTTCGAAAATGGAAAAAATCATAGAGATGATGGAAGCATGTCTCAACACTTAGACCGTTTTGACTTTAATGTGAGGAAATGTTGAGATCAGCGGGCAAGAGAGAGTTCTGTTACACGGCGACCAGACTCAAGACAACCTCCCCAGACCAATAGTCGAAAAGACCGTTAAGTATTACGACACGCACGCATAACGCCAACTGTCTCATTTTCCCCATCCAAACACAAACAGTACCTTCACTACGGCCCTCTGTGTCAGTCTGTATCATCGCAAGGCGCCTGGCTGAAGGACAGTTGCTATCGTTGTGTGCATTCAAGTACTACTATTGACACCCACTTAACTCCATTTGGAGTGGTGTCAAGCGTGATTAGACTACATCCGAATTAGGTCGTCTTTAGCGAAGAATCCAGATTCAATTTGGACATTGATGGTAATCGTGTATGGTTTTGGAGGCCCCTTGGTGAATGTCTCAACATTGACTTCGCTTTACAGCTGCACACCTTTCCCACATCTGGAGTGATGGTATGGGGTGTAATCGCATATGATACACGGTCATCCCCAATATGGATTCACGGCAAAATGATAGCCCTTAAGTACGTGCGTGACACTCTTTAGGCACTAGTGTTGCCATTCATGGTAGGGCTACGGAGTCATTTCTCATTAGGACAATGCTCACCCACACACATCAAGGGTTTCACAGGACTATCTACATTACATTTCCATCATTTCCTGGCCTGCTCGATCCCGATTGGGCCTTGAGGCATGGGACTTGTAAGCCTCAATCCCCGACCATATCGCATCGTGCATGCTGGAGATGGTCCAACAAGGTACTAAAACCTCCATGCATTTGTAATTTTTAAAAATATAAATGATAATCTCCCTTTGGTTTTGTAATTACTTACTTACATCAACATTGTACTTATGTTTGCAGAATTTCGTTTTATTCTGAAATGTCTTTCTCGGTGCACAAATTTTTTTATAACAACGAGTAAATTTAATTACCTCAGTTCTGTTATTTATAATTAATTACTATATCAGTGATAAAATGAGAGTTTGACCGATTATTTAAAACTGATAAGTAGAAAATTAATTCAATTAGTGGTTCTCAGTACATGTTAGTAATGAAAATAATGTAAATGAATATATAAAGTTTAAGGGTGACAGTTTTGAAATAATTTACCAAGCATTCGATAATAAAATATATTCGAATGCAAAAACTGCCTTTTAGGCAAATAAAAATTTTAGAAAATAAATGGATCAGTATTAAATAATATTTTTCCTTTAATTCGTAATACTGGAGAGATAATATCTTCTGCTTCTTAAATAAGCTGACGATACACCAAAAGCTCAGCAATTGTTTATCAATTATCAGGAATATGAAATACGTTAGTAAATAATGTAGCATAATAATTATAAACTTGAGAAGAGAAACTGAATTCCTTACAGTTGAATTTTTATAGAAGAATTTGCCTTTATTGTCAATTATTTTTTACACGCAATTTTCAAAATAAAATAAATTAAAACTTTTAAGAATTTTTCATGTTAATTTTCTTTCGTCAATGAAAATAAACTTCTTTTGATTAAATGTTGCTTAGCAAGTATAGTTTTTCTACAATAGATAAAACATTATTACTGAAGATGAATATGTATTCTACTAACTATCTAAAAACTTTCTTTTTATTAGCAATTTAAAATTGTTATTTGTCATTTTCAAAAGAAAATAAATTTTTTGAAGAACTATAGATATTTGCAATTACTAAGAACAACCACTTAAAATTTAATAAAATATTTTAAATATAATAGAATGCAAATTTTTACATAAATGTATGTATTCATTAATATTTTCTCATATGATTTTAAAGAAGTCAGATTTCCAGATAGTTTTTTTTTTTTTTAAGAAGTAAAAAAATACATCTCCAGTCATGTAGTAATTTATTTTTGAAATAATCAGTCCTATGAATCAATAGAACAACAAACCAAAAACTGAAGACATAGTTGTGAATATATTTATAAGAGGATATGTAATACGCGTAACATAAGTGAGTAACGTAATGGTTTTCCTCGTACGAACAAAAAAAAGAAAAGCGAAATCCAGAAATAGAAAATTTTATTGCAACATTAAAAGACGAAAAGTCGAAAGAGTTTCTGTCAGTGCAAGCTATTATTACACTTTCACTTTCTTCCTTTTGCACTTTCTTTGTTTTTTAGTCACATAACGCTAGGAAAATTTTGAACTTAAGAACCCGATAAAACTTTAAAAAGAAATTTATTCTCATTTTTATGGTGTACATAAAATGAAAGAAGTTGCATCGCTAACTTGACGAAATGGTGGAGTACTACTTACGGAATGAAACAATTCAAATGTTTTCATAATGGTACTTCTTTCGTTATTCAAAAAAAAATTAAAATGCTTTTTCATTTGAGAGAAGTGAAGCAAAAATTATGATTCAATTTTTTTTTCTAGTTCGTTACTTCTTATAGCTGCTTAAAGATTGATGTAGTTATCTTGAACGTATTACCAATACACAATATATATATATATATATATATATATATATATATTATTCAAAGATTATAAATATTTGTAGTGAGTATGTGTAGTTTTTCTATTTTCATAGAAGAAATATTTTAACGAAAAAATGTTTAACATTACCGGGTTTTAAGATGCAAAGAAATTGGCTGCTTTTAGATATAATTTTGAATTTCTTTTTCTGAAAAGAAACTAAAAATGATCTTTTTTATTTTCGAATTCAAATATTTACATGAAATGTTGAAATAAGTTATGAATGTTCCAAATATAGGTTTGTTACTTTATCTCTTTGCCAAGTATTTCGAGTATGATTGACATACACGAAAAGACGAAGGAAACGAATCTCACAGACTATTTCTTTAATGAATAACTTAAGTATATGTATCAAAATGTTTGCTTACTTATTTTCATTTAAATTCTAGCACATTTTAAATCATGACGTGAAAACCCGCACTATTAATCAGTAATTATAACCTTATAATTTTAAACTGGAACTATGTAGATTTTTTGGCTTTCTTAATAAGGGTATTTTGAAAATTCTTTATAAGTATTGAAATTACAAGATTAAAAATACTCTGTAATAAGCCTCTTAATTTAAAATATAGCAGTTATCATCTTTTTAGGCCCCTTTATAACTCTTAAATATTATGTTTTTTTTGTTTTTTTTTAATTTATGTAAAGCATCCGATACTGATTTTTAGGTATTTTTTTTCGAAAGGAAACCATATGTATTCAACTATAGGAGAGAGAGATCAATTGCAATGGGATAGAACATATTAATGGATAAAATAGTAAAATACATCAAAATTGCAATTAGAAAATTTACTGAGGATTTATTTGTTTTTATGATTTTACTTATGTCAACAAATGTATAACAAAAATAGTTTACTATGCAAAGGAATTGACGGAAGTTGAAGCACCTTAATCATATGTGATGAATCATCATTTTCTATTAAGTTAATGAAAAAAATAAAATTCTGGATCATTAGATAAAGCTCAAGAAGATCTAAAAAATTAAGCATCAAAGGAAAAAGCAAAATTTGATACATTTTGAAAGTTTACTTAGTTATATATAACAAACCATAATAAGTTCAATATTAATAGCGAACACAACTAATGCATGCGGTTTCATAACCAGCAGCATAGATCAGCAACAACGTGCAAATTAAAAATGATTCCTTCCTAAATATTATTTCTCACATTTAATTACTATACATTTTTTGCATAAATGAATTATTTCGGGAGCTTTTCTTGAGATAAATTCCATCAATTATCTTGCATACGGATCCAGTAGTTCGCAAAAAAGTCTAAATTTCTGATAACCGTGTGAAAAAGATAAAAAGCTAATTGTATCATTATTTTATTTCTTTAGTGTCTATATTTTAAAGGTATAATTCTAAAAGAAATTAATCTATTATTTATAAGATTTTTTTTCTCTTTATTTTAGAAAAGTGATTTACAAATTTAGTTGTTTTAGCATAATAATAATCAGCTTCACGTAGGATTACTAGAGATAAGTATATATAAGTTTTCGTCTGGAGTTTTGTTTTATAGATATTTGATCGGAAAACATTCCTCCCTGAACGCATTTTGTAACCGTTCCGTTCTTCTAGTAATATGTTCGAATTTTACAAGATTTTTTTTTCAACTGGGCTTATAAACATGATTTGAATATTGGATATTTTGAAAGCCCACACTCACATTCCCGTTTACGCAATGATTGGCTCGAAAATATACTGTTTAATTTTGGAGCTGCATTTAATAGCATTTCCTTCTGCAGTAAACTACTATAAATAATATATGTTGCATTGAGTATAAGACTTAAATGGCCAATTAATCGAAATGATGTTGTTACATCTCGCAGGAATTTTTGTGTTCCACTTTTATTTGTTACTTCAAATCCAAATATTTCTCAGTTGGGTCTTCATTCATTTTAAATGAATTCAGATTAAAAGTTGAGTTGTTTAGACTTTTTTTTAACAAATTTGGAAATGAAAATGTTTGATGTACAAAATGGTGGATTTGAATGGAAAAGTAGAAAATAGAGAGTCTTATCCGATGTAGGTAATGGGCCTGATCCATGTGCCCTAAAACACTCAAAAAATTCAAGACAAAAACACACTTGGTCAAATCTTCTCTGGATATATGTTCAGGAGAAGAATGTTCTGAGTTATAATTTCTTGTAGACGGGAAAGATCTGATTAATTTGTCAAAGTTGTGGCACCTCAAGTGATTGCTCAGAAATCTCCATTCATCAGTCTGCTGGACCTGATCACTGTCAAACAGGATGACTCCATCCAGCGGGTAGATTTATACAGTATATTAGTTGATGCAAGCGCGCAGGCACATCATTGGGAGCACGCCTACCCAGCGGAAAGTAGGTTTTGGGCTGTAAAACAGAAACGATGTTGGTAATAAGAAGGCTCCAAAAATTATATCCATAATTTGCATTTCATTATTAAGTCCTGATGCATCATATGTATTTAAAAATATAAATTTTTTTAGAAAATATAAAGTAAAAGAAAATATGAAATGCAGTGTTTTGTCTTATTTCAAATAAAACTACTGCAAACAAATATAACAACATTTTAATTAATAACAAATAAATCTTTTAGATATGCCGAATGTTAATTAAAACGAAAAAATGTCGAGAAAAGGAAAAATCGAACTAGCTATGTTTTTATGACGTCGATAAAGAAAGAGCACGAATTCTTTTCGAAAATAATCATTGGGAGTATAAAAGTGTTTATTTAAGGATAAACTCCCTAAACACTCTAAGCAAGATATATACAAAGATGAAAAAAAAAATGTATGAAAAACATATAGGTATAGGATCATATTTTTTGTTATTATAAAAATGAAAAATGTGATCAATAAATCTTACAAAATTTTTATATATAAAATATTAGGAAATTTAACTATATCTAGGAAATACAAATTATCATTTTCCACATTACTTCAAAAATCACAAATTATGAGTTAAAATGTTTAGTGTGAAAGGTATAATAGGTAGAACGAATTATTCTGAAAACATTTAAAATTGTAACTTATGGCTAAAAAATGCACTAATAATATGCAAAAGAAATAATCACATTTTTTGAAGTGACGTACATCAGAAGCTTATACGGATGTTATGAGGTAAACTATCTTGATTGCTAACAGTTAAATTAAATATGGCCTTAGTTGCAATTATTGCATTTGATTTTGTTTATTTCATCAAACTGTACGGTTACAGTAGTAAAATCAGAGTTATTTTTAAAGCAGTTTCTATCCTCTAATTATAATATCTAGTCTTAATTATTATCAAAATTTTAATATAAATTCTTTTCTTAAAGCTTAGCATTATGTTTCACGAATACCCAAGAGTTTAAAGATTATTACTCTTAGAATTTGTCATTTCTCTACAATTTCGAAATTTTAGCAAAGGTGAAATCTTTGTAAAGGATTTTGTATTGATACTATTTCTTATAAAATTGGTTGAACCACATTTTAAATAATTAAGAGATGAACTTTTACATGTATTGCCTGTTTATGCAGATCTTAAATATAAGATATATAATGATTATCACTATAGAACATAAGCCATAGAATAGAAATTATTTAGCTGAAAATTAACGATACTGTTTGAAAAAATAATTTAGCAATAAATTTAAGGATAATTTTTTCCCTTTAAGTTCTTAGTCCTTAAATTATTTTTGTGATTAAATGAATTTATTTAAAAATGATTTTTTTAGTACTAATAAAGAAAGAGACCGAATGTTTTTGAAGTGTTTCATTGTTCTTTAGGATTCATAAGAGTAATATTATATCGTGTAAAGGTTTTTGCAAAACTTAAGGTAGTTTTTACAGCAAATATAATTACACTATTCCAACTCATTAAAATTGCATATAATAGCCTGAAACAAATAATGTTTATATACTGTGGATTAATGAAACTGAAAGGTTTTCTAAAATAATAAATTATTCTGTGAAATGTAAACTTCCAAAATAAATATTGATTGATTTTATCACTTCCGTACGCCAATATCTTAAAGAGAAGACTCTAAAGAAATTTAAAAATTTTACATAAAGTATAATAATTTTACAAGCACTTAATTTCCCTAAAAACTTTTAAAAACTTTGTAAAGTCACATACCATGGTATTTTAATGTTTCAAATATAAAACAGTATCAAAAATTCTGATTTTTGTGGTTCAATTGCAGTCAGGAGTTATTCTTGATTTCTTAAAAGCATCTGATATTCACATGCTGCATTAAAAAATTTTATACAGCAGGAATCCTCTTACTAATTCTGAAAACGGTCTATCCCCAATTATTTTCTTTTCTTATGTTTTTGTGCATTTATAACTGTGTTTTCAAATTATTAAATTACATAGCAAGATTTAATTTTATTTTAATATTGTTTAGAAATCTTTTTTCATATGAATTAAAAGAAATAAAAAAAAATTAAAAGAAACATTCATGTATTATAGAACTTTTCATTTTGTTTTGCAAAAAAAAAAATTGAAATATATTTTATTCTTAGAAGAATAAATTTATACTCTTTAAATTATTAGCTTATCGAAATATGCGACTTCATTTATTTTCTTTTTGAACACTATGATATACTTTGAAGTATTCTTTAAGCACTTACTACGGAAGAATATGAAACGTATGGTTTTGGAGTTTTATTTAAGTTTCCCTAACTTTAAGCATAATCTTCACTTGAGACAGAAAAAGAATTAAATAATACACAACACCACGATGATTAATGGCAAAATTATTTCACTGCCATCTCTTGAATAATCCCTTCAGTGGCAAGGTAAATATCTTTTCACTTATTTCAACCAGCATGAGCTACTAATATGAAAGTGACACTTCCAAAATCTTCCGGTGATATATAGAGTAAGGTTAATTGCGTCTTAGCATAGCGACCCTACAGATGGAATTTTTATATGTGGATCCCCAGGACTTTTTCCAATTGTCTATCTGCAGTGTGAAAAAGATAAATCTTTCAAAGAGGAAAGTAGAAACAGCAAATTGGAAAAAATTGGTTCTCCCCATAATTCTACCATTGAAAAAATACAGTTACTATTTTCCTTTTCAAAAACTTACAGTATGCCAGTTCACTTCTTACCTTTATTCATTCTTTTCGTTTGTATTTCTGCTTGTCATGTGTTTGAATTCGTATTGATTTAAGATTTTCTTTTTCTCACTTGAGGTACTTTTTTGATAATGATTATAAAGAAATCAAAAACATATTTCTTTTTTCCTGCCTTGAATAGAGGTTGGAATTTCTTTTTCGGAAAGCAGAATTATATTTCTTTTTTTTTCCTGTATGATATGAAATCGTTAATATCGAGGAAAATAAAAGAAATAGAATAGAAAAAATTTGGAGACACTTGCACAGAAAACATACTTTAAACCAAAATAGAAAATTTCGTCATATATATTATCTTGTAATGAATTCATATTATCTAGTATTATCTTGTATTATCTTGTAATGAATTCATATTATCTTGTATTATCTTGTAATGAATTCATATTATCTTGTATTATCTTGTAATGAATTCATATTATCTCGTATTATCTTGTAATGAATTCATATTACCTTGTATTATCTTGTAATGAATTCATATTATCTTGTATTATCTTGTAATGGATTCATATTATCTAGTATTATCTTGTATTATCTTGTAATGAATTCATATTATCATCATATTATCTTGTAATGAATTCAATCATAAATACAAATCATATCCAACGGAACGCAAACGAGAATATTAGTTGTTAAAAATTATTTTGAATCCTTTGAATAAAGAATGTGGCTGTGATGTATATTATGTAGAAATGTTTTAAGATATCTTCACAGCAAGACCACTAATTGATTGTTTTTGTAATCCGAATGTTGAGTGGTGAAGTTATTTTTGAATTGAAAAATCTTAAGAAACTTCACGAAAATCCTAAAAGGAAATAGGCCTTATGTAAAAGACTACATTTCTTTTTATAATAACACATTTCTAAAAGGTATACAGAATACACTCTCACTCCTCAAAATATAAATATTAAAATTTCATATAAATCTATTTAGGAGATAAAGATTCTACTGAGAAAATTAACATAATATAAAAAAAAACATTTCTAGATGTCAAATCTAATTTAATTAAACTCATTTCAATATTTGCAGAATCCCCTAAGAACACTAAATGGGAAATCTCAAATGCATATCATAATCTACGTAATACAATTTATTTGAAATAATTTTTTTTAAAGAAACTAGTGGATAATCAACTTCTATTCATTCTACAAATTTCCTAATATTATTGTGAATCTGTCTTTATCATGAGTAGCCACCAATGTCTTAAAATGCAAAATGTTTAATATAAT
>BMAW01002714.1:77156-138553 GCA_019974015.1 Nephila pilipes | reverse complement strand
TATATATATATATATATATATTTGTGTGTGTGTGTGTGTGTTTTCCTTATACATGTATTTCATGACTATGATTCTAGTGAATTTTCCTCAATATTCACTTCATGCATATAATGCTGATAGTATTCACATTATGATACGAGGTTATATGTTGTACAAAGCACCTAATCTCATAGAATCTTTTTTCCTAATAAAAAATTATGCGTGTAATGTGCTGCGCTATCATTATACAAAAACTGTACAAAATTTAATTTAAAAAAATAAATGATTTTTTAATTTTATTAAATTTATTTTTTGAAATTATAACTATATTCAATGTATGAAATGTGACATGAATCAATATGCTGTAAGTTTTTAAAGATCTAAATACAGTAAATTTTATTCAATATGTACCTAAGGGCCAACATAGGAATTATATGTGGATTATTAATATCCCAAATATATTTATTTATGCTAATAAATGTATTTCCCTTGTATAAATACATACGTAAATATAAATATATCTGAATATTGAAATTTGTTTTCATTGATTGTAGTTTAAAATTGTGTGGATTATAAACTAATTTTTTCTAATCGAAGAAGTTTCAGTTACTCTGACAGGCATCTAAGATAATTTAAATAAATGTTGTAAATATTTATTACTTATATAATTAAATAGTTCCGAAGTTTTCAAATACCTTGAAATAACGAGAATACTGAAATTAAACTTATAATAAAATATGAAATGACTATGGTATGGGTTATTTAATCATATTTAATAATAATTTTAGATTGGTAATTATATTGAAAATTGTATTAGAAAACTTTATTTAACAACAATGTAGGTCACACTTTTCTGCATGAATTATTATTTGATATATGTGTAGGAGAAAATTTATAAAGCTTTTCAATTCATTTTAATGTAATAGATCATCCATCAAATCCAAGAAAGGGTTTTGCATTTATGATGCAAATCCTTTCCTAGCAAATCCCAAATTTTGATAATTTTTTTGCAAATGAACTATGCTCCATATCAACATGAGTAACTACCACACCGCATAAAACTACAAAACAGTATTAGTTCAAAGCCATCTCAATCACTGAACGCAGCAATTCAAATCACTATGCAGCATTAGCACAAAAAGTCTGCTTAAATACTGTACTCTAAACTCATGCACACTAGGGCTAACATATAAGAAATATGCCATTTAAAGAAATTCCAAGAATATTCTACTTTCCCCCAAATGTATCGGAGAATTCCGCTTATTTAACAACCTGGAAATATTTGGTTACCGAATTAGTCACCAAGGTCATCCCTACCTATTGAATGTTACTTATTCTCACCTTTTGTGTGAAATTTAATTTGTCTTCTTAGTTGATCCTCAGGGAAGCAAAAATATTATCCGAGCAAAAATATTACAAATTATAGAGGGCAAAAAACATTTTATAAATTTTACTATGTATAATATTACGAATTTTTTTTTTTACTTGGATCATAAGAAAGTCAAACTAATTTTAAATTTTAATTCACTTATATGTTCCTAAATTCTAAAGATTTGAAAGAAAAGCTATTGCTTGGACAATTTACAAAAATTAATTATATTTAGTGAACAGTAAGATAAAAACAGATTCTCAAATCCCATATAAGCAGAAATTCCAAAAAATATTATAATTAAAATTATTATTTTTTTCTTTCAATAACAAACAAAAAATGTGAAATGAAATCTTACGGATTGAGAAATAAGCAATATTTTATATACTTGATTTATCTGTACACAGAAAGAAAGCGTTTTCTCTCTCTTTTTACACAACCAGGAAATTCAATTTGCATCGCATAATATATTTGATTCTCTGGGATTATATTTTAGATTCTTATTCGGCACTTTATTTGAATGTTTTATTTATAATTTTCTAAATGTCACAACATCGATTTTATTTTATTTTTTTATCTATCTACTAACATATCACTTAAGCAACTGAGATGAGAAAGCTTATTTTTCTTATTAAAGAAGATAGTAGGCAATATTTTCAGAGACTGTTATATTTTTAGTGTTTTATTCAGTTTTATTTTATGGGGAGAGTTCATAATATTAGTTATACGTACAGGAAAAACATATTAACATTTTTATTTAAAATTAAACTTAGATTATTTTTTAAAATTTAACTTTTTTGTGTTTTCATTTTTGAAATTTAATTCTAATTTTTGAAATTCAATATTAATTTCAACAGTATATTTCTGTTTTTAATATCGACCTCTAGCAATTGAATGTAACTTTGATTTTTAATTTTTAATAAGTAATTCTGCTTTTTTGCAATTATATTTAACATTTGTTTTACTTAAGTATATTTTAGTAAGTTAAAAGAGTATATAAATGCTTAATTTTTTTTTAAAAAAAAAAACATATCAATAGTTTTATTATATAATTTATAGTACATGCTCAAGAAATTTCAGTGTAAAATTCACCAGTACTCACCTAAATTGGCCCAGTCTGAGGGCATGCAGTTAAGACTCATACCAATTCTTTGGAAAGAGCTCAAAACATGATGCTCAGACACATTTTGGATGATCGATGGTTCATGGAAATGAAGAAATTCGGAATTCCATTAATATCTCAGTCGTAAAATACTTTATAATAAGCATCTCAAGAAAATATTTTGTTAACCTCTTGCCAGAGTCACCCGAATCCAGTTCGGGCAACTACTATGCGCAGAATTTATGATGTAAGAACTGACTTGGGACAGGAGAAAAATTAACGTTTCTATTTTGTGAAGCCCGAGCTGAGTCCGTTCCTACTTTAGGATACTTAATTCACTATTTCCTTAATAGATGGCATTAGTGGTCCTAGTTTTTCACCAATTACGACTTCGGTCAAGAGAGGTAAAATGTGGGTGCTGTCAGATAAACAAAGACATAATTGGATTGATAAACAAAGGCAGAGTTTCGCTTTTTCGTTTAGTTTTGGTCGCTTTTCAGTGAGTTTTTTTTTTGCAAATAACTTTCTTTTTTCTTAATGTCCGATTCAGACACCAATGTGGAGTACAGTTTAGGTATTTTTAATTAATTATGTATTAATTTTAATTAATTAATTAATAGATATATTTTAAATTTTATTTTTGTAATGAAAAAACCATTTTCTAACTTTTATAATAAAATAAAGAACAAAATTAAACATTTAAAAATATTTTCTATTTTTTGTCCATTTTCTGAAATATATGTCACAGTTAAAGGGTTAATCTAGAAACCACAGAGAACAGGGCCCTCCAAAGAATTGAAGAATAAAATTTAGATAATTGCGTAAATAAGCCAAGAAATAGTTTACTCTAATTATTTTTTTTCCATTTTGCCTAAAATATATACCATCATTTTTGTTCCAAATTCAAATATCTATTCCGTTTTCCAGTTTAGAATTATAAATGTTGCTTCTTCATGAAATAATGCTCTCAACCAATAGGATAGCTAATTTTCCATTTAGCTAATCCCAAGCTGTGTTAGGAAATTACTTCGCTCTCTAGTTCTTCCCAGGCGAGAGAAACTGCACCCTGATTGGCTAGTCACTTAAAATTTCTCTCCTGACGCAAAACTAATTCCAGCCAATAGTTAATCTTTTCTTTAAATTCTTCCAGTAAATTTCTTAAATTAATGTTTCTAAATTTTAAGAGGCAAAGCATTTTAAAATAGTTTATTTCATCTAAATTTGTAATTATTATAGACAAGTAACAGGCTCAAGCAACTTTTTTTTACAGCTTGCCGATTGCAGATTAAAAGCCAAAAACTTAAGGCACACTCACAAAAAAAGGTTAAAATTTCAATACCAATTAAATTTTCAAAGTACAAGAATTTTTTTTAAAGTTATATTATAAATTATTTCATGGTATACCTTATGTTTTACTTGAATAAGAATTTCTTATGATTAAAATTTTATCATATGTTATATACTATCTTATTTTAACTGCTTTTGTATGTAGATCAGAAATTCTTCAATTTTGCATCAAATTTATTGGTTCATACCCAAATGTAAATGAGTTATTTTAAATTTATTATTTTAAAATTTATTCTGATATGTTTACATACTTTCGAACTAAATACGAAAGTAAATTCAGTTATCTATTGCTACAAACACCAATTCAATCACCAGTGATAGAGAGAATTCAGTTATCTATTCCTACTTTGAAAGTAATTTAATTGATAAATTTATAGGAATAACTTTATGTCCATTGCATCTTTTTAAGAAATAATGACTAATTCAATAATTAATCAAATTTTACCATTTTCATGATTAATTAGAATTTAATTTCTCCCCCTATAAATAAATAATATATTTTTCATTAAATTAATTATTAAACTGATTACACAACTAGTCCGAATGGAGTGATCGTATAGTGGAAAGAGGTTCTTAACATAGATGAGGATAGATAATTAGAATTAAGGATAACTTTAAATGAAAGACTCTTATTTGGTGCACTCATTAAATTTATTGAATGAAACTGGTTTAAGGTTCGCATAATCTAATTTAACATACCTGGAGGAGATTGACAGTGGTGACCCAGTCGTGAAGATATAATTCATGTATTTAACATAGAAAGTGTGTTTTGTGTGTGATTCGCGAGTGTGAGATGTCTGTGTGAATGTAGGGAATGTGTGATGTATTATGAAATGCCGTAGGTGAATGTTCCAAATTTTTGGCAAACTTCATATTGAAATGTGCCGCCAGGACGGATCGAATTCAACCAGAAAAAGGGAATAAGCGCCCTTTCCACCTGAAATCGCAATTTACACTTTGGAAAGAAAACCATTCATTGGTTCTTTTTCCTCCTCAGAATCAAAGTATCCAAAAGGAACCATTCTAAATTAAAACCACTTGTTTCATAAACGTAGGAACTACCGAGTTCCTCTTCGAATAATGCTAATGGAAAGATAAAAATATACTGTTTTTCTAATAGTATTTGTACTGCTTTCGTGTATCATCAGTAAGGAGTTAATTTTTTTAAAAAAAATAAGTGAAATTATAAGTATAATCTTTTTAAAACGATTCTTATACATTTTTTATATTATTATTTTGCTAATAAGAAAGTCATCTGCCTTAACATACTTAAGACATACTATTTTCAATGAACTGAAACAAAATTAATTCTTAAATTTTATAATTAAAATGGAAATGAAACAACTTTTGCCCTGAAGCTAATTATTTCAAATATATATATAGATGGGTTGATGGAACATCAGCATCATTGTTGTAAATAAAAGAAATTGATATAAATAAATGTATTTTCCTTTCCACAAATTTGATATTTTTAAATCCATAAATTTGATAAATTTATTTCTTTTCACAAATTTGATAAATTTATTTCTTTCCACAAATTGGATATTTTTAATTTTGACTTTCATTATAACTCATCACAGTGGTACTTTTGTCAATAAATATAAAATAAATGGTGAAAATAAACACCTTTTGAAAAAGTAAAATTATTATAAATGAAAAAAAAATCATTTGATATGGAATGTGGGATATTTTATTTAATAATGTGTTAGAATATAATATATATAGATACTATAATGATAACCCCAGGTTGTAAACTTACAAAATTACCTTTGCACTTGTACTACCACATGATAAGTTATTATGAGTCAGTTGTGTAAGAAAGATTATAAAAATAAATAAGATATTCTTTAACAGAATGAAAAGTTAAAATAGTTTTGATACATTGATATTCGTGGTTTTACATGAAGAATTAGTAACGTCATAACGATCAAAATTACTTTTGTAATCCTATCACTGTTTATTGTTGAAAGTACAATGTGAGAAAGAATGATTTACTTCAAAAACCACAATTTGTTTAATTTTGTTTTCATAAAAAGAAACATAATGACATTCCTTGAATTCATATTGAAATAGTAAGGGTGAAAATATTCTAAGGAAAACAACATTCCCCAAGTTAAGTACGATATCACTAATATCACCGATGATGTTAGTTTTATCCATAACGCACCAAAAAATCAATTTCAACTTTTGCAGGGATTGCGGGTAATTCTTTTTAGAAGTCTAATAACAGCTCTGTGTCATTGAAATTAAATCGAGTTTCAGCACTCATGAACAAAATAAGGTTTATATCCACCCTTGCTAATTAAATTACTAAAAACTATTGCTGCCTCTAGCGACTAGAAGAAACGCTTCAAGAAGGCCAAGAGTGAACACGTCGTGATATTTGTCTTCTTTATTATTTAATGAGTATTTTTGGATTATACGTGTATTTGTAGTCCATGTGTAACTTATATCAAATAATAAAATACTGTTACTCTAATGGATACCATTTAATGAACCATCTCGACCCATTCTCATAGGTAGTATTAAACGGAAGCCCAACAGTCTCTTACAGTGATACCCACTCGTTACCGAATTGGACCAAAAGGGCTCTTACAAACTGCCATTTTGCTCTAAAATTGATTACATTAACTGTGTGAAGTTTATTGGCTAGGTGTTAGCATCGAACTTTTTCGACTGTTGCTCAACGGCCGATTTGTAAGGGTGAAGTTGCAGATCTGAATAAAAAATACACATTGCCGAAAGCTTACTAAGGCGAAATATGGAAGAATACCTTCGAGCAAATTGATTTGGATTGAGCAGCTCAGTTTGTCTGACGCTTTCCTCGTTCATAGGTGCATGTATCGTTTATGTTTTCATCAACAGTCTTTTGCTGATTAATGTAAATTTTCTTCTTCCGTGTGGGAACAGCTTGAGGTCTATGGATAATCAAATGGCATTTTCCACAGAGTTGCCATGATAGATTATTTATTCTTGACGGAAAAATCGTAAGCAAATACGTAATTTTTTTCTATTCCATAACTTCGTAGCCTTAACTGAAAAAAAATGCTATGACCTCTCGAGCCTAAGCCTATCTACCGTGAATCTCTCACTTTAACTGGAGGTGGGTTCTAGACATTTCAAAACCGTTCGTCTTTTCTGCTTCACTCTGTATTTATGAGGAAGATAAATAAAACTATGACTTAAAACTTAAATGACACAAAATAAGTTATTTTCGTTATCTTAATAGTAATATGCATTCATTTCAATTATTCGAATGACCAGAAATTAAGTTTGGATAATTATAAATAGTAATAATTTACAAATAGACCATATCAAGAAAACTCCAAAGGAAATTATCTAATCTTGTTTAGTGATAAAAATTATAGTTTCTTCAAAATTCAGTCTTTATTGAAATTAGGGTTGAAATCACTGCTTTTGTAGAATGCATTAAAACATGAAGCAGATAATTCAAGTAAGATTTTTAACGTTGTTGTTGAACCAATTACTCACACAAACAAATACTCATATGTGACAATGATTTATTCACTTTCTCAAAATGTACTGTTATTAAATGGAAGCAATTCTGGTATTGCTTCGCAATTGTATTAATTCCAGGAATCATTGTGTAGCTTTTCACCAATGTGAATTTAGAAAAAGAACAATGAGGGTCTGTTCTTATTTTTCTGTAAGGCAAATGAATATTCAGTTTTTCAAATGAGGGAGGAACAATTAGGGTTTTTTATTGAAAACTTGTCGTAGCATTTCTTTTAAAAAATAATTAATTAATATAATTCTTAGTTTCTAGCGGAGGAATATTTCAGAATAACAAATGTCAGCAATACTCTTTAGGACTTTATCATTATCACATTTGAACCGAGAGTGATATTTTAATCTTGTCGTGTTAATCTGAACGGAATGCTCTTGGTTAAAATTAGTTTATAGTCATTTCATACTTTTCAGGTTCGATAAATATGCATTCCTCTCCCCATTCGGTGCTTCCAGACAGGGCTCAATTATTTAGTCTCGCTTGACTGCATTACAATCTCTCAATTAGTTGTATAAGTCCCATAATTCTTCACTTCTTACCAAGTGTCGGTTGCCTCAGAATCGGTAACTTCCGTGAGGTGTTTGTTCTCTTCCGTTTTGAATTAATATTTTAAATATGGCCTCGCGCTATTCCTTGAGTTGTTGGACCATAAAGGTTGAGAAATTTTACAGTATAATTACTCAGTATTTTGCAGTATTAACTTAGAAAGCTAAGTACATTTGAAAAAAAAAATATGTATGTAAACAATTAAAGTACTTAGAAAAACATTCTATACTTTTTCGAGTGTAAAATGTCTATTTTATGTGTTTATGGATACTTAAAATAATATTCCTAATTTTTAGAATTTGAAGATAATTATAATTACGATGTAATAAAAACTGTTATTAAGAATGCAGCTTTAGTTTCAAAAACGCATCATTTCATTTTTCATTCATTTTTTTTATGATTTAATTTTTTATTTAACTACTGAAATGATTGCAACAGTTTAAAACAAATATTAAAACAATGGATTAAGTAATACATCAAAAAATATTTTTAAGTAGTGAATTCGGCAAAATATGAAGAAAAACTTTGAATCGAACCCGATGAAAAATATATAAATGATCAATGGATAATTTGTTAATCGTTTAATAAAGAGTAGACAGAACACATTTTTCGTACAGTTATTAAAAATAGATATTTACTTTTATTTCTCTTAAATTCCCCCCCTCTCAATTTCTTTATAACATATTTTGCTTTAAATAATTAAATTCATTAATTTTCTAATCTATTTCTCTTCAAAATCAGATGATTTGAAAAACCATACATTAAATCAAAATTAGTATAAAAGTCCAATTAAATTATTGAAGTAAAAAACAAAACATTTTTAATAATTAGAGTTTTTTGAATTATTATGTTTAACTCATTCCGTTACATCATTTGCATAAATACAATCTATTTCAATCAACATTCCTAAAAATTTAAAAATGGTACTTCTGAAAGCATCACCATAAGTTTTATAAGCAGAAAATGTGTTAGTCAATAAGTACTTACCGTGCATTGACAAAAAATGCGTCAGACTTACAACTCAGTTAATTGAGGTGGATTATCATTTCAGATTTTAAGAACTTACCTAAAATGAGAAATGCTCTAAAAGTTAGTTAAATCTCTTAATTAGTTAAAACATTATGTCATTGTTTCAAAGTTAATTAATTCTTTTGAAAGTTTACAAGTGATTAAAAACATTTAATATTGATAAGGAACTAATTAAAATATCTGTTTCTAATAAAGCTGATATAGCTTAACAACCGACACAGCTGATTAATAAGGCGATGAGTACTTGGTTTCACATTAGAGAGATTTAAAAATTTTAATTTTTTTCAACAACTAATGGTAATTTGCGATGACAGATTTTCTGAAATCGTATGCTCCTTTTAAGTCGTTTATTTTTTTAAAGTAATTGTAACGGATGTATTATCTTTATCCAAACCATGTCTTAAGCACTAAAAAAATACTTCTTTCTACGTTTTTTAAACTTTTTCTTTGTTGAAGTGTACTTCATGAAGTTAAATAAGGGCAAGAGAGTGAAAAATTACTGTTTTAAATGAAAAATAGATAAAACGTCAAAAATTAACTTCTAAATAAGCTATTAACAAAGCGAGTATATCCCCCCTTTATTGTTAGATCTAAGAAATAAATAAGAAACAATTGGTTTTTAAATATAATAGATAAAAACTTAAATTATTATAATTAGTCAATTTCTGATTAAATGTACTTGTATTAACTGTTCATCAATGGTGAATTCATGTTTTATCCAAGCATATGTATATTATTACTTCATCTCTAGGATAACACACAATTGTAATATATATTACTAAATAAAATATTTGTAATCGTTGAATTAATATGAAAAAAATATTTAATAAGAAGCAATTTTTGAAAGTAAAAATGCAGAAAATTTTCTTTTTTTTTCACTTTCTTTATGATTTTTTAATTAAATGTTTCTTTACTTTATTCATGTAAGATTTGTAAAGCTATTGAAAAACAAAAACTATAATGCTACCTGTCCTTCCAAAAGCTAATTTCCTTAATGTCGAATTATATGTTTGTGTGAAGTTGTTAGTCATGTTTAGTAATTTATTCTCCTTTTAAATAAAATATAAATAATTATTTTTAATTATTGAATATTATTAATTTACATTATTTGAATTAAATAAAATATAAATAATTATTCAACATAGCCTGAACTTTCATTGAACAGTGTTTTCTAATGAAGAGATATTAAGGGGAGCTATCACAAAAATAGAAGTTATATATGCAAAATAGAATTAACACAATGTATTAATTGATAATTATATTCATGGCAAAGAAATACAAATTAAATAAAATCTTTTAAAATAAGTTTGTCTTGCTTAAAATAAGTTTGTTTTGTGTTAATAATGTGTAAAATAAATTTGTCTTGTGTTTATAATGTGTAATATAAATTTGTCTTGTGTTAATAATGAACATTCCGTGAATTTAGTTTTCTCAGGTGATTATAAATATTTCCAGTAAACATTCTGGGTTCAATTTCAAATAAAAAATAAAACATTATTGCTTTTCAGTTAAGTAATATTTAGTTTAGTTTAGTTACATAAGTTTCTTAATTTGTATTTTTCTATGAATTATAAGAATCACAATTAGTCATTAGAGATCAATAATTATTTTTAAATGATAAAAAGAGTGTATTTTAAGCAAATGTAATCATTCAATCTTGTTTTAGTTACATTGCTTCCTTTAAATAGAGTAAATATAGTTCTGTTGAAATGAGAAAGTATCAGGAATTTTACATGAAGGAAACACAGGTATGCCTTTATTTAATTTCGAATGATACTAGGTCGAAATTGTACAATACAAAATTCCTATTCTATCGGATTACTTCTAAAAATTAATTATGTGCTTCTTTAGAAATATTGATTATATTTTCGATTTGAAAACTTATCAATCATAACTCTATATTTTCATAATTTAGAATTCATAATTAAACTTATTATTTTCCTTAATTTCCCCATTATATAAAATGACAGATTCCTACTAGAGTTAAGTATCGCATCAGTTGAATGCGAATTTAACAAACTGATCTATCGTAAAAAACTTCTAAGATTTTTTTTTTTCAAATTAGAATATATTATGTTCTGAAAAAAGGAGTAAGTCATGTATTTTGTCCATTGATCGGTTTTCCTTTCTTAAAGAGTACAAAACTTCTAAGAAATCAAAGGATATGATGCTTTTTGCAACCCAAAAAATATCGCCATCATTAGAGCAGATTTTCGGAAAATAAAAACCATTGTAATTGTTCTATTGTTTCTGGTATGCAATTATTAATCCATCTTCTCCATGGGGACAATTCGAAGTGAAGATGATACCTCGAAGTGATAGCAATAAATATAACCTTTGGTTCAGTGCCATATTTGTTAAGGTACTATTCAATAGATTACAGCTCTTAGTAGTAACATCAAGTTGCTTTAGCAAAGTCCTCTCTCAGTAGAAAACAGACACTTCCTGTATACATGCTTAACTTTTTCAATTTTAAAATATTTCCAAATATTTTTCTTTTCATTCAAATATATTACTGTCTGCATAAACAAATTGCTTTGCGCTCTCTCTCTCTCTCTCTAACAAGTATTCAGTATTTCAAAACTCACATGACATGCACATCAAATATAAATCGACATATGTATATGTATATTCGAGTATTGCGTCACGTAGGTATTGGTATAGATTGAATTGATCACACAATATATGTCTGGATAACATGATTTATTAATGGAATAAGAGCAACTACACTTGGAAAAGAACTCCATCAGATTGAGAACATACAAACATATTACGTGAGAATATTCCAAAACACTTCACAGGAAACGTAAAGAATATTCATGAAGTTTGAAGAAATTATAGTAAAAAAAAGAACAATTAAAAAAAACTTTAGCACATGAATTTTTAATGCAGTCATAACTGAGTTTTGAAACCGGGAACGATCATCTTACCTCTGCTCTATCGGTGGTTCAAGCTTCGGGGTAGTGATATCCTCATTGAAAAATAGCGTCCCGCTGTACAGAAATTCTGTGATGAGGCTCTCGTCCACGAATGTGTCATAGGTCTTGAATAGATACGACAGGATGACAACTTTTTTCGACGACTGAATTCTCTTCCTCAAGGATTAAGCTCTACAGAAGCATTAGAATCAATTCGAAGCTATATCTGTACATCAGGATCATAGTAATGCTTCAATCGAGGAACATGTATCATATCATTAGCCCGTTGGTTTTGCGAACTGGGATCAACGTCTTGAACTTCATACGTTACGTCCAATAGTTGTCATAGTACTTGATAAAGGTCGAATTATCTTTTAAGTAACTGCTGCGACAGACCAATTTTTGCAAGGATGTGAAAATCCATACGTTGTCCATTTTAAGTGGCGTATTAGATTGGCAATCATTATTCGCAATACATTGCCCCAAAGGCATACATTTGAACACTTACAACCCTTCTTGGGTGATTGGTCCTTTTTCTGTTAGCATCATCTGCTTCAATTTTTTCAGTAACCGGTTTGGAGGTCCATGGTCGAGAAAAATATAGACACTTAAAACAGTCTAGTGTATCATCTATAAGTGGTGAAGAGTAAACATTATTTTAGTGATATAATTGAGGCTGCAGTAATCTACTCAGAAGGGCCAACCTCTATCTTTCTTCTCAACCAAGACCGAAGACTCTCAGATGGCTGGATTACGTCCTTAAATACTACTTTTTTGACTTCTTGTATAATACGATACTCAGTTGATGACACTATAGGTCCTTTGGCATCCTACAGAGTAACGGCATCCATTGTTCCGCTTCATGGTTTCCAGTATTTATGCAGGGTTTAACCTTTCCCTTTAAAACTTTCAATAATCTAGATTCATCAAAACCTCTTGGGGTATTCTAAGAAATCTCTCTCTTAGTGTTGCCGTTATATTACGAGCTAGATTTCTTGAGAATTGAATTCTGGCCATTCTGTTTTGTCTCGAATGTAGTGTTAGATCCTGCGAGTACACTTGTATTCACGCAGTCCTCATCTAATGCTGATGTATTGCCTATGATCATATTATTAGGAATAATCTGAGCAGCATCTTAATTACTAGCAACCCATAATTCACCTTTGTCATTACACAATGTTATTAATGTAGCTGGTTTTATAAGTTACTTTTCATGGAATAACATTTCATTCCCTAGCACTTCTTAGTCGATATTTTCATCTCCAAAAGATTCGGCAACCTGAAGTTTGGCGATAGTATAAGCAAGTATAGGGAAATCGTCTATAGCGTTATATCGTTCAGGTTTGAAGAACTGGAGTTTCATTTTCAATGTCTTCGAAAGTCAGTTTAGTTCTTACGCAGTGTATCACGGCTTATAATGCATCAGGAAAATCTAATCCAAGGATGATGTTATGATTACTATTTGATAATACTGTGAATTCAAAAAGTTGGCTTCGACCATTAATATCTAGATGAAGTCTACATTTTCCTGGCGGCTTGATATAATTTCTATCCGTTACTATTAGGAGGAATTGTCTTTTTTTTAGAAAATAAACATAGCTTTTTGAAGATGGCGTATGTATTGGTCCGACATGACCACGGAAGATGCCTCGAAATCCCCACTGTAGTACGAACAGCATGATTGTAGAAATTAATTTTGAGATGATTTCCGGACATATTCGCAGCGAACAGTGGATTGTCTTCATCAATAATCTCACCTCACAGGAAGGCCACAGTTCCTAGTTTTCCTCGTTACGCCAGCTAGGTAAAGATCTAGATCATAAATACTATGACAGCGATTTGAAGAGGTATATCTGGAATCGTCCTAGAAATCGGCTCGGTGAAATGGATCTGGAGGCTATTAATTTGGGTCCCTCAAATTAAATCTCAGTTATGCGGCGTTCTGTCTTTTTGATTATGTAAGCATCAAAGATGATCCTGCCTTTTCAGCAGTAACGAAAGAGGTGTCCCAGTCAACCAAAATGAAAACAGACAGGTTTGTACACTGGCTCAGTTGCTCTAGGCTGAGGCTCATTAACTAATAACTGTCTTTTCGCAACTGTGGAATAAAGAGGTTGGTGTTTAGGTCATGAACGAATTTCAATCAACTTTTCTTTAGTTCCTGTGAGAGATGATTGAGCTTCCTGCACCTCTTCATGGTCAATGACTTTAATCGATAGTTATTGTGCTCCTGGAAATTTCGGTAATTTGTGCATATAACCGTTGCAGCTAATCTCAGAAAATTTGCCTAATTACAGTCACCAGAGATCAGTTTCTTCAGTTATTGATATAATCGGAACTTTGCACTGCAAGAGATCAATTCTCTTCCGAGTAAATCGTCTCTATTTCATTTCTTTTTGGCATTGACTCCATTTTTCAAAGTCTTTCGTCGTCATGAGTTGTTTAGACAGGAAAGCTATACAATAATTCTCCGTAATAACATTCATAACGTGGGACACTTTTTTAACATCTGGATTTGGGGATTCATTTCTTAATAAAGTCTCATAACTCTTTGGATGAATGATTGCGTACTTCACCAGGCTTTTGTTTCTGTCATCTTCTTCTGCTATTTTCTTTTATCGCCTACTGTAAAAAAATATTTTGGGGAGATCCAATTTGAATCGGTCCTAAGATGTTACAAATTCTTCATTCTGCTGGATCCATTCTAGGGCTGTTCCGTCCAGGAAAATGTACATTTTGCCATTGCGAAACTTTTATCTGTTTATAGTACTTCGCTACTCTTCCCCACTCATCAAGCCTGTTATTTGGGTCTTCGCAAATCTCGTCTCCGCAAATCACATAGATATTTATGACCTGATACATTTCAGGTGTTATAAGCATGGGCTTGGTTTCGGTGGCAATTTCCTTTGATGTATTTAATATTTTAAGTGCAGTGTAGAGTCCGAGCCCAGGAAAAATATTTTCAGTTCATTAATTTTGCTAACGAGGTATGTGTTCCTAAATGTGTTACTCATTCTACCCCAACCCTGAACAAAAATGTGACTAGATATTGAAGCAGATAGAGTTGAACATACAACAAATATCTACAGAATGTCATTTATTAACAGACTAAGAGCAGCTACACTTCGCTGAGAGCTCATTCAGACTGAGAATACATGGGCACATATATATCATGAGAAAGTTCCAAAACACTTATTTTTAATAGCAATGAATATTCTGGAAGATCATGAAATTAATTTCTAAAAGAGAAAACAATTAAAAAAGACTAAAACGTAAAATTTTAAAGTTGTAAACACTGGATTTTGAACCCCATGACTCTCGTACTGTGGACGGGTGCCTTATATATGCGCGATTGTTGCCTGTAAATTTTGTGCCAATATATATACATACACATTTATGTAGGATATTTATATTTGAGACGCCTTCCAACACTAGAGGGCACTACTAACTGGATCTCTACTTTGTGATCTCATTCCAAGTGGCTCACACGAGTACCGGCAGATGGAAGGGTGCGACCAACAGAGAAAGACATGCGATCTGATAGCTCCTTAATATATATGCCCTATAGTTTTGTTTTAACTTTGTAAATACTGTACAAATATATATATATTGTCTAATTAAATGTCATCTCCAAAGAATCCGCCTCTTTTTTGAACCCAGAAAACCACAAGACATCTTGAAAATGAGCCATATACCCCCTTTCTGTAGTTAGGATTCTAGAGAGTAAAATTTTGGTGTCTCCAGCCTTGACAAAAAAAGTAATTATTAAATTAGAATTCAGCACACCTTGCTGTCTCACACCAACATTAACATCCTGGTAATTGTTTTAAAAAAATAAACGCACCCTGCATTCCTGGAACAGTTTTGAAGAGGAGTTTATGGAAAGAAAAAGTGTCCCCTGCACTAGGAGTTAGAGGAAAAAAGTACTCCCTGCATTTGGAGTTCATGATAAATACATCCTGCATTCCTGATATTGCCGTTGATGAGAAGATTTAATCATCGAAGCACAATCCAAAAAAAAATAATTATACATTTTGCGTAGTGAAAAGATCATCCCGATTTTTATGTGCCTATTTGGATACTCCGTAGTGTTGTGATATGTGTTATCTACTATATATGTTGATAAATTACAGTTAAGAGTGCCTTTGAGAGACAGAGAACTGCCAAGAAATAACAGAATCTTGGGTGTGATCGCGCAAGTATTATCCCTTTACTGTGATAAGTTCCTTTTTTGAAATTGGTATGTTTTCTTTTACTTTCTAACTTAAGACTAACTCATTTGTATTATATTTAATTTGTCTGATCATTTTTCTCATTCATTCTCCAGTAACGAAAAGTTTAAGAGTAGAAAGCTATTATATCTAACCTTGAACCGCTGAAAGAGAGTGCTGTCAATTCATCATTTTACTCTGAACTGTTTTTCCTCTCCTTAAGAAATTAAACATGAATCATTACAAATTGTATAGCTCAAGTACTAGTAAATATTTTCTGTATAGAAAACGTGTATGTTAATTTTTTTTTTTGATTCGTTCATGCAGATATCTTTTTATCTTGTGAGTACTAGGAATATATGATCATCTTAATTAATTTTGTATTCCTCATTAATCCTTAAGTATGTACATTTGTTCGGTAAAAGCATACGAGTATTTTTTTTTTTCAAATTAGAATATATTTCGAATTTTTTTCTGTTAAAAAAAATTATTTGTAAAAATTGTTCGTTTTAGATATTGAAAAATAATATGAAGAATTGAAAAGTTTTTATTTTATTTTTCTTTTGAATGATTTCTTTCTTATTGCATGTTGAAAATCTTAGTACTCTAAATATTGAAGCACTCTAAAAATTGCATATTATTTTTAAGTTTGCATGTATATCTTTATTGAGAACGTAAGTTACTGCGAATTTTGCATAAACATTTATTCTAACTTTCGAAGAATCAATTAAGCAAACCCATCTAAATAATTTCATTCAACTGAATTAAAAAAAAAATTCTATATCATTTTTTTTTTCAGAATAGCTAACTGTTATAAACTATTTCAAACTTTATTCGCACAAAATGTCTTATTTAAAGAAAGGTAAGAAAGTGGACTTGCTTAACCTAGCAGTAGAATTAAGTTTAGAAGTAACAGCTGAAATGACTAAACCAATGTTGAAAAATTTAATTATAAATAATACAGGGTATAATGAGGAAGACACCAAATTGATGTATGATAATATAATCGAAGAAAGGAAAAAAGTATGTTTGAACTTTCTTTTATAAGAATAAGTAGAAATACTTTTACGTGTTAAGATATTTTTGTTAATAATTTTTTAAGAAAAAAATTCTAATTTATACAGCGGAAGAACTACAAATATTAACTACCACAAAACGATTTATGGTCATTAATCAAGTTTCATCTATTTTTAATAATTAAATTAATTCAATTTGAAATGTGTACTTAGCTTAAATAAACATATTTTATATGGTGTGATATCTTGGTTATAGGTGACAGCATGAGTCTAGTGATCAAGGTCACGAAGTAAAGGCTGGCATTGTTGCAGTCGAGTTGTGGTTTGGAGTCCGGATGTCAATAACTACACACCTAGTGGAGCTGATGTAAGTAAACTCATTCGAGGCTGAAAGTCCTTCCGATGATGTGATGCGGAAATTTGGAGAGAGAGTTGCTAATTCAAGTTTCATAATGGTCACTTGACTGAACGTCGAAATTACATGGACTGCCTAGATATCGAGAAAACGTTTGAATTCTTATGTTTCAACTATTTATAGAAGTTGATAACTGGAAACAAACTTTTCAATTGGCTTAGCTGTATTATTTATTCAAAGAAAATTAGAAATTATTTCATGGTGAAAATTTAAATCTTTATTAATGGATGAATTAAACTTTAGGTATGGTTCATATCACTTACATTCTATGCTAGGTAAAATAATTGACGCTGAAAGTAATCGGTTCTGGAATATTTTTTAATACAAAATAAATGGCGAGACGTGATCATATCGTGTGTTTCTCCTTAATTTACTACATAAATTAGAATGTTCTCGACTGAATTAAACCATTTTATATGGATCCTAAGATGCTAGGGAATTTAGAGAAATCTAAAAATGTATGAAAATATTAAAGAGGTAAACCAAAGTAATTATAGGTTACTTTACATTAATATTAATGTTAAGCATTACAAAGGTAGAGTTAACGATTTCACAGCAAACAATAAAACTCGAAAATGAAAATAAATTCAATCCTAGAAAAGAGGAATCAAATATTAGAACAGATAGTTTTTCGCGCTGTAATTGCAATGAATTCGATTTCCACAGTGTTAATTACTCTAATTGGAACGATGGTTTAAATAGTTGAAAATGTAAGTAATTTGAACACAACTTGAAGAACTTTCCTCAAGGAGTGGAAAGAAGATTTAACAAACAAGCCAGAAAATCATTCAAATAAAATACACTAAAAAGTCGACAGTTCGAATTAAAGTGGAAGTAACGCAATTTTAATGGAAGTGAATGCATGTGGATAACTTAGATCTCCTGAATTAAAATTGAATGGTGTAAAAGTATTGACTACTAGTAGAGAGGAAATTGTATCACACAATATAATTTTCATTCTCAATTATTTTATGATAATCATGCCACTTTCGCTAAAGTTCTAGGATGTGTAGCAAAATAAAAATACATTTTTTTTTTTACTTTAAGGCTAAGTTCATCAAATATTTCAATGATTTATATTTTAACTAACTCAATATATATGTATTTTACGAGGAGTTATTTTAACAAAAACAACTTATCACACATATCCATTGCAGTTTTTGTATTAATAAGGAATTCCTGATATCTACTGGTAATAATTTTAACAAACATTATTTTCTCATTCAATAAATGTAAAGAAAAATGATAAAAACCTTATAAGTTAAAACAATAACGAGCTATTACAAAATCCATATTGAACCATAAATAATATTTTGCATGAAACAATAAAAAGAAATTGCTGATTCAAGAAAATAATTAAGATGATAGAATATATTTGACACAATCTCACACTTGTTAATATTTTATTTAAATGTAATAGTTAAATATCTTGTCTACATTAAACATTATAAGATAATTTTCATTTTCAATTCATCCTCGTTTGTATTCATATAAAATTTAGATTTTTCTTTTTATTACTGTACAAAAAAGGTATATTCATCACTCAGTTACTGAAGCCCACCATAGAATAAAACTGCTCAACATTGGGCGTTGCCGATCTAAAAGAATGTATATTTATTTTATTAAAATAATAAATATTTAATAAATTTAAGGAAATTTAAGGAAAAATAAAACATTTTTCTTAGAAAATATACTGAATTACTCAGGTATTAGTTTTCTCCCCAAATTTTCGAATTCAAGGCTATTTTTCTATTTCTTACATAGTAAAATAAACAATCTAATATCTAATATAAGATCCTATATAACAGGTATTTTTCCTTATCTCACTTCTGAAAAATTAAGATGAAAGGCTCCTAAAAAGTTATAAATGGCTTATATTAAATGACAACAATGTTGATTTTTTATAAAAATCGTAAAATGTAAATAACTAGAAGGATACTAATGAAAATCCTGGATTTGACCGGAAAATAGAAACATTTTTCCACGGTTAATTTTTTATTACCGCAATCATTCCCTCGTATTATTGTGATAAAAAAAATCAGATTGTGGGAAGACATTTCTTCTTACAGTAAAGCTCCCAGAAATAAAATGTTACCCTTGCTATTTTTTCTTGTAATCCGTTTTCGTTTATAGCCATCGAATGACTGATCTAGCGGAAGGTTACCAACGAAAACATTCGATTGAGTTATTTGATAGCTTCGTATTGCCTTCGGAAAGCATTTTGATTTGACTTTTTTAGTATTATAAGTCGTCTATGATTTAACCAGATATATTCGAACCAAAAATTGATCTTTACTATTCCTTATTCCAGAAATTAGTTTCATGATCACATTAATTTAATTTCATTCTTCTTTTAAATATGAAAGTTTAGAAATGGAAAATATGTTTGAATAGGATGTATTTAGCAACAGAGGAAAAATTAATTAAATACGATTGACATTTTGGTTCCAGTTAAAAAACAGGATCAATGCGAAAGAAAAATTCTTTATTGCTATCAATCCAACAGAAGTTTTTCATTCTTAACAATTTACTATTTTTAACTACAACTACTTCATTTTAGAAAAGTATTTTTTTTATTATTAAAAAGTATCTGGATTTGATATTTTTGGACCTATTTTATAATAGTAAATTTGCATAAGAATCCATCGTTTCAAATTGTTAAAGTTATGTTGAAAGGAAATAATATTAAAAATAAATGAGATACGTACGTTACAATCATTACATAAGAATAATTTGAAAGCTATCTCTGATTTTGAAAGATATATGCTTTACTTATATATATAAAAGTTGCCTTCTTCTGTATATTGTGTTACATTTTCCAAATGAAAAAAAGAGCTATTATATATAATTCCCACAAAGTTGTTTAATTTGCACCTAAACTTCTAAAGTAATAATACTAAGTTATCTAATTGCTTTTACTTTGTTAACGTATGATAATATATATATATATATATGTAACATTATTCCTATCGACTTTTGTAAAGTAACATAATATCAAATACAGTCGAGGCGTATTGAATTTTCACTTTTATTTAAAGCTGTGAGAGTGAGACCATTTTCATTAGGTAGTTGGTTACATCATTTAAGTAAGAAGAACAGAACAGTTGTATGAAAAAGAGCAAGCGCAGTATGAAAGAGAGAACGTTTTTCGTTGCGTTTTTGCTTATATACTAGGGAAAATTCCCATCAAACGTCATAAGCACGTGATAAGAATAAGGGGATTCCAGGGAAATATAGTAGATAGGGAATTAAAAAGGGATTGTTGTTGACAGATTTATAATTAGTTTAAGCAGAATTAATCCTTTTCAAGAGCGCGTGATGTAATAAATTATAGGATACTCTTGGAAGGGGATCATGAAATAAGAATGAACTCTTTACTTTTGTATTAGGGAATGAGATAGAATAGAAAGTTAATTTATTATTTAGGGTAATTATTGAATTAAAAGTTAAATCATTACATATATATATATATATATAAGTAGACTGAGGGGTGATGAGATTGTACATCTCGAATCTACGAGGGTTTGCTCTCATGCAAAGGGCTGGTTGTCTAGGTTGGATAATTCCATTACCGGGTTACATGTTGTTTTGGTAGAAATTCAATGATGAGGCTCAACTTGTTGTAGTTCGTTTATTAGAAGAGATGATGAAGAGTGATACTGAGTGTATTTACAAAAGGAGATGACGGATTGATCAGTACATTGGAGCAAAATAGATGGCTGCCTCCTTTAACACATATCAGCAAAAAACGCATGAATGCGCACTGGCATTTGGAGTTTACTTCGACCCGCGTAATGCGAAGAAGAAGAGAAGTAGAAAGTGGGGGAAATAGGGCGAGAACGAAAGGTCACTCAGTTTTGTTCTGGAATAAGTGGCTCTGTTTGAGCTATCACATGGCGCTGATTCGTGGAGCCATTTATCGAGTTTCTGAGGAACTGGTTTTACAGTACATTGGAAAACAAAATTAATTTTTTAATAATTAGCTGGAAAATCCTACACACACACACACACACACACACACACACACACACACACACATATATATATATATATATATATATATATTAAAAAACTCTGATACACGAAGATAGTCGATTTACCTTTAATAATTTGCGTTATCGTATACTTCACATTATTAAAAATTAAGAAACATATATCATCAATGGCTTGTAATTTATAAGGCGCATTATTTTTAGAGAACATGAAGTTAATATTATAAATGATAGAAAATAATGCAGTAAAATCGTTATTTGAGAGCTAATTCACTTCTCCGCATGATTCCGAATTTTCAAGGAATTAATAATTCAGTTTCAGAATGGAAAAAGATACCCATATTTGTCTATTGCAAAAAATAACTGTAATTATAACTAGCATGATATTTTAATTCCTTTTTAAAATATCATTCTCAGAGCCAATTTTAAGAACAAAAGACGTATTTTCGACATAAATAACACAAGCTACAGCTTATGTTGAAGAAGATAAAGCAACAAAAATACGTGAACCATTCACCATTATTAACGATGTGGTTAGAACTAAGATAACCAAACTCAATGCTAAGATAAAACGAAATTACGCACAGATTAACAGAAGTAAATGGAATGTAATTTGCACCAATATTGATCCAACATTGTCTGACAGTAAATCTGATGAAGAGTATAAGCAAACAGCAGCCACAATTAGATTAGTGTAACATGATTCAAGACATGAAAGGGCCTATGTGCAAAAGAAAAAGAATGCTAATATCCTGCATGGCCTACTTACCAAAAGCTCAGCAAATTATATTACCCTGATTATAATAGAGGTATAAAGAAAAAACTGTAAGAAAGTCTCAGTTTATAAGGTAGGTTTCTTGCATTTAAGAAAGAAGTTGTCATGCACAAGCTAGTTAGATTCATCAGTTACAGATACTAATTTAAATAATTCTTCTGGACCAGCAATTATACATTTTTATCAAGTTGGTAGACAAAGGTTTCTTAACATTATGAATGTATTTAGGACTTTGATGCAACTTATTTAAGAGTGAAAAAAGGCAATATTCCTATTCCTGTGATCTAATCTAGCAAATACGCTAAATCTCCTAAAAGTTGTAGTTTTATTTCTATGATCTATATTTCTTCTAAGATAATGAAGTGTACGATTTTAAGAAGACAAGTCTTTACCTGAAATACCATATTTTCTTCTGTAGGAGCAATTTGGTTTATGAAAAAGACACAGCTCTCTCTCAATTGATCAAATTCTTCACTTCATTATTTATATATATATATATATATATATATGAATTTAAGTGACAAAGTTTACTGATTTAGGTATACTTGATCTCTATTTCGGACATTAGACATAAATTTCCATATCAAAGAATGGCTTTTTACTGGAACGCTTTGAAGAGCTTTCAACGGAAAATTGTGGTTTCAAGATGAAGATGAATATGCTGTTTTCAACAGCAGAGTTATCTTAATAATTCTCTTTCGTGTGCTTATACTACAATAAATAATAAAACCATAATTTTAAACCATAAGTGGCCGAAGTAACAAATTTGTTTCACTTATAATAAGTTACTAATGGAAAATATAGGAATAATATTACTGTTACCTGAAAGCTTCGATGAATCATAAATGTACGAAAGCTATTACAAGCTCGTGAAAAATTTTATTTGTGATAATATAAACGTTAAAAACGAGGTAATTTTTGACGAAGTTTAATTTTCTCAAGATTACGATTTCACTTAGTTGAAAAATTTTTGGATATGCTATACTAATTATTACTATGCAAACAGTAGCATTTATTATTTAATTTCTAGTAAATTAAGTAACAAATATGTCGAATTTTGTATTTATTTTGCATTAACACACCTTTTTTTTCGAAATAAATTTCTTAAACTTAGTGTTCAATCTGTCCATAACACAATTTCTTAAAATTCCTTTGAATTATTATAATAGTTTCTTAAATTTTGCTACAAAAGTGGTAATTACCAACAAGTGTTTAGTTTGGGATCGAAAGTAATAAAAATGCTTATAATGTAAAAATGTTGATCTTCTTCAATGTTAAATGTTTCAAATTGAAACATATTTTCAAAATTTAACTAAACTCTATGAATTCTAAGTAAACATTAAAATTCTGAGAAAATCGAATCTAGAGACCTACGTAAATATTTAATTTTGACTGAATTAATATCTAGTTAATTGATTATATTATCAGAAACAAATGTGTATACAAAAGAGTTTTCACCAAATAATGTCTTATAAAAACATACGATTTCCTAAAATTTTACATAAAAATGTTTTTCTTCAAAATCTATTATGGGTAAAGAATGAGGAAAATATGTAAATTTATTCTTGCTTAGGATGAAGTTTAGGATTTTCTAATTTTCGAATTTAACTATGACTTTATTGTCTTGTATTTTATGCATGAATATATTTCAAGAGTTTTCGTTATTTCTCAAGAATAAATAGAAATAAACAATTCTTTATTAAATAACAGTCTGAAAAGGGCATTCGTTGAATAAATTAGGAAGCACTAACTTTATTTAGGAATGCTTCAACGTCAAAACAAATTTATGTAAAATCCTTAAACGAAGCATACAACTTTGAACCTGAAGCAAAAATGTAAATAATATTTTTTTTCAGGAAGATGACCCTTTTTAAAATCCTTGAAAATTGAAAAAATGAGACACGATTTAAAAAGAAAAATATCTGGTTTTCTCCTGGAAGTCCCAAAGGCCAATTACAAAAAAATTAAACGATGTAGAGATGGGATGGTTTATTAAAGTAGCACGAGGGCTATTGGTGATGGACTTCGTAATTTTTGATCTCAATCAAGTGATGAGGAAGACACAATAACTAATACTTCCCCCTAAAACTCTCCATAACATACTAACAAGTGGATTTGGGATATTGAGCATCAGTCCTACTGTATTGCGGGTCTTTAGTGGCATCATGGTTAAAATGCATGACTTGAACAAAACAACGACATGTACACGACAATTTTCTACAGGATACCGACATCAGATTAAACATTGTAAACATATCTAATGTGGATAGTAAGTTCAATGAACTGTCTGATGATTTAAACTACTTTAATATATCAGAAAGCTCAAAGATCAGTTGACAAACATTTCACCAACAGTAATTTATTAAAATATTAAGAAGAAATTGCAAATTGAAGAAAATGTTTCAATTGTTGACCTAAACTGTTAAAAATGGCTGAGGCAAGCCGCTGTGAAAACTGAAGTCAGAAGTTTAAATTGATTTTGAAATTATTCAACAAATATAAAACACTTTTACAGGTATTTGTCACTAAAGATACTTGATTTCACTTTTGTTGGTTTATTTGTTCATTACTGTTCGTTCATATTACGATGGTTACCTTCCACTCAATGGACGGCTCATATTCACAGAGGAAAGTGCGAAAGAATCGCGATACATTTTTCTCTTGTCAATGCATCACTTTTAATGGTGAAATGATTCAAAAAGCTATTTTTGTGACTTTAGGATATTTGCGATTTTCTGTTTACTGATCTGGGGAACATTTTAATAATTCAATTTTCATAAAACTACGATTTTTTTCCAACCAAAATGAAACGGATTTAAATAAATTAGATAAAGATAAGAAATATAGTGAATTGAATTTGAGGCATAAAGATATACAAGTTAAAGAAGATTAAAATTGAAAAGAGGAGATATTGACATGTTGATTGATATTTACAACTTAAATTGAAGTATCATAATTTATCTTTAGGATTGAGTATACTCCTAGTTAAAATGCTAAGGTAAGAATCTGCTGTTAGTGCGAAGCGTTTGAATTAAAACGATTGATTTAGAAAGCTAAAACTTTATTATTAGAACATAAAAAAAAAAATTGCTCTCCGCTTACGTGTTCATTTGTAGTTTTGTGCTTATTGACTATTTAATTACACTTAAGGATGGCTGAAGAATTTAGCAATGAAGTAAATGATACATATTTTAATAATACATTCAATAAATATTTATGTTTCTCTGTAAATATATTGGAGATATTTTCTTGAAATTAAAAGTTGTATTCTTTATTATAAAATTTATGTAATTTTGCTTAGTTACCCAAGATATGAAATTGTGAAGGGTAGTGTTCTTTAAGAAATTAAATGTATAATAATATATCGCAATACAAGGTATTCTATATTTTGAAAAATTTTCAATCTCATGTGAATATTTTTACATCAAGTAAAGTCTTATTATACAAACAGATAAAATCAATTGCATTTTCGTTAAAAAATAAACTGTATTCAAGGGCGCAGACAAAACTAAATATCCATGATGTAAGCGGCACTAATATGAAAAAAGGTGTATCTTTAAAAATAGTTCTAATTAGTAGTTCTAAATTTTTGTATTTAATTGGGACACAAAATCTAAATATAGATACAATTAATATTACGAATTTTAGTTATAATCATTTCTTTAATTTCCTGTGAATTATTTTGTTTAAATGAAATTTTGGCTTCTTAACTTGAATGATTTAAAAATTCATTGTTCTTTTCATCAGGTGAATCACGTTCTTAAGAATTGAACTTCAAAATGAAAATTCATACTATAAATCAGACATTTATACAAGTTAAAATTATTAAAATAATGAAAAAGTCAGAAAAATAAATATTTTAACAACGTGTCTCAAAATAAATTTAAAATTAAGATTTTGAACAATGTGCTTTTATATACGAGTTCACAATTAAAATATAAAATATACTTTATACTATGTTTATTTATTTTTAATTTTATTTTGTTGATTGTATTTTAATTTTCTTTCGTCACACTAGGCTTAATGCAATCATAGTAATTTGAAAGCAAATTTCAAAATAAAGTTTGTTAAATTAGCTATTTCACGTAATAAAAGTTAATGAACCATTTAAGTAATTTACATTTTGAGATTTTAATAAGTAATGCAATCTTCAAATTGAATTACTATAGAAATCAAGCAAAGAGTAAAAGAAATAAATATCAATATCAAGAGAATTATCTTCTTTAAAACATAAATTGATAATAAATAGATTAAACGAGTAAAATAAACATCATCTTATAATGAGAGGCATTTTCATTCCATTACAACCATGTTAGGTTGTATAATTCGTTTGAAATGTGTGTCTAATTTAATAAAGCGAATTAAATTACATTTACTCTTTCGCATAAAATATATGCTACTGTAATAGATTATACTGATGTACTACTAATTAATTGACATTTAAAATAAACACAGAAAATATTAATGCTAAAACTCTTATTTAACGGTACATGGATAAGTATTAGAATGCTAACTAATAGAATTAATTACATCATGTAGAATGTTATAGTTTGCCCATTATTAGAAAATTTAAGTTTTAAGACTTGTTTCAAGGATGTTCTAGTGTAAATGAGCCATTTGTTGTGAAAATAATTATTGTTTAGAAACTTATTTAAGTCATGAAGAGAGGTAAACACTTAAAGATTAATATCGGCTTATATTGAATTAAATGGATGTAGAATTTCTCCATTAATGAAGAGACACAACATCAATTGCTGTTCAAATGTTTGAGTTTAAAAATCTTAATTCAAAATATTAAATGCTTATACAATAATTAGAAAATGGATCGCAGAAATTAAAATTCAAAGTGAAATTTTCATAAAGTGTACCTCCTCTATTTTGATGTTCTTATTACAAAACGTTTTTAAAAGCAGAGAAATCTTAGAATCTTTATTATAGTTTAAAATATGATTTAAAATTTTAGAGACTTTAACTTCATCATCTTAAATTAGATCAATGCATAATTGAATTTCAAGAAGTATCAATGCAACGAAGATATTGATAATAAGAGGAATTTAATAGCTATGTTCTGGTTAGAATTTATAGCAAAAGTTCAGATTTTAAGACACATGCACGCAGGCAGCACACATTGCACAATGCACGCACACGCACACACACACTCACATATATATATGTATATGTATATAGGAAATTACAAATGGAAAAATTTATAACGAAACACCTTATCATCAAGACTAAAAGAAATTATATTTCGAAATTATTGTACATCATCGAGTGATGGCCCTTCTACTTATACTAAAGTTATAGTCAAGTAATATTTGGCAAAATTTCATCTTCTAAATCTGAATTTAAAGAAAATCCTCAGTTTTTGAAAGACAGAAAATCAATGAAATTGAGGTTAAGAAGGAGATTTAATATTCGTGATGTTGGTGATTTGGAACTCTATAATATTTTGTTTTAGAACGTGGATGATGAGTAGTAACATATAAAAAGGACCGAACAGACCTTACGCCTTTATGGCTCAATCTACAACTTTTGCAAAAACTTTTTCAATGTAGTTTTAATAGTAAAATATTAGTTATCAAGTTGTTAACTAGAATGAATACAATTTATCACAATAATCTAAATTACAATAAAATTGAAATTTCTATGCATTTGGAAGAAACAAATGAAATATTCTAAGATATAAAATTAACCCTTTCGCTACCGGAAAGAGAAAAGAAGGCAGCCTGGGCCAGCGGTTTTTACCGCGAGTGTTATGCTGTGCCCAGACAAGTGATTACCACGCCTAATTCCAGAAATTGCCTAATTCGTGAAAAATTCTTAAAATCGACTATTTATTAAACATCCAACAACAAGTTGTTTCGAACACTCCATACCATAGTTACAGTAAAAACTTCATCCAAAATAACATAATTTCCTAGAATCAAACTTAAATAATTTGAGTGTAATACATGTTTAGAATTTGCTGCCACATTTTGTTCGAAGAAGTTTCTAACAGTAAAGAAAAACCTTCATTTTCTTTGAATTAATCACATGTGTATTAATATTTCAGAAAATTAGCACTCTCTGTCATTGCACTTTAGCTCTTTGTAACGAACAAGAAAATGAAAAATCTTTGCCTTCCTGTTTGTGAATTTTAACATAATCATCGGTATCATACAACAAGGGCTATTATGTTAATTGTACGTCTGAAAATTGTAAGGCGTATTAGACTATAAAATTATTCTAGTCATTAGTTTCATAGTCAGTGATGCATGCGTTTAGTGAATTTCTGTTATTCAATAAAACTAAGAAAAGATATTGGAGTAATGTTTATAATTTTTAAACTTTCATTATAATGGCAACAATTCACCAGATAAATTGTTTATCATTTTTATAATTGAATGCTTTCGAATAAGAATCCTTATATGTAGTAGGAGACAAACCACTTTTATTGTAATTTCTATGTTATTGTTTAAGAAAGTCTTAAAGTAATAAAATAAAGTTACATTTAAGAATGTCATTTCATTTGAAACACATATAACAAATTCATTCAAGAGTCTAACATTATATCAAATTCTATTGGTAAATCATTTAAATCGTTTCCGAAAACAAATGCAGAAATTCTTCTAACACAATAAGTTTTAAACATATTTCTTTGTACTTTTTGCTATTTTCAACTTATCATTCTGATTCAGATCAATAAAACGTTACAGCAAGTAAAGAAGGAGATACTTTAAACGTTATTTAATAGTACAAGAATGGTACACCTGCATTTTAATATCATGTTCTTACTATTTGGTACCTCTTTATGGAACTATCGAAAATGATATTTGGAGAAACTCATGAAACCAAGTCCCAAAGCCAGACATACAATTGTGTAAATATCATACTTTACTGATCTGATTCGAGATAAAGTCCATTGGAAAGATTGCAGTTAAGATTAAAAATGCATTAATTTTATCGAAAATTAGACCCTTTCTGGATCTTTTAAGCTTAAAGCCTGTTGTAAGAGATAAGAATTTAACAGAATGCGATGAGTTCTGAAAAGTAGAGAAAGGAAGCCCTCTCAGCAAAAATTTTGTGGATGATATGTCTGGCTGATTGCTTCAGGACATGACAAGGAGATTTTAAATTTGTTTTATGACTTTGTTAGATTTGTTGGTTTGATAGCACTTGATTACTAATCAATGATTTTTAATATGTATTTCTCGAAACAAAGAATAGAAAATGGAAGAGAAGAAATGTTGAAGTAGATATATTAGGTGTTGTAAATAATGAAAATACATGTTTTAATTTTAGACTGAATAAATTCATAAAACTATTTCCTAAATAATTGTTTGTTGATGTAGGTAAAATGTTCCATTTCAAAATGTAAATAAGCAATATTTCATTTTTAAGAAAACAAATCTTATTATTTAATTTAAAAGTAATATACATGAGTTATAATGAGGAATGTGGCAATTTAGATATGTATTTCACACTATGTTGTTTATTAATACATCAAACACATTTAAAAGAAGAAAGTGTATTTAATTATTTATTAAGCGTATTTTATTAAAAGTATTTATTTAATTTAAATAAAACATCTACCCCAGTTCAATTAGAAATCAACAAGACTTTACATACAATATAACCTTTAATAAATGTCACCTAATCCATTTTAAATACTTTGAAATCAAGGAATTCCAACTGTTTTCAAAATTTTCAGAAGTGATAAAAACGGAGAGTATCCAATCACTCCTTATCAACATGGAGCCATGCTATCCACAACCAATTTCATGTGTCAGTCCAGGTGTTGTCCACTCACTGACCAATGTGCAGAACTGGATGAATGACACTAAGAATTTTCATAGTCTGAATATCAATTAGAAGCAAATCTATCAATAAACTAAAACTGTTGTTGAATGATTTCACAGACATCAACATCCACCTCACATTTTCACACCTTAAATTGTAAATACCTTATGTCTCAACTTTTTCTGTACCATTCTGTTGAAGATTTTAAAGACTGTATAATTTTTGATGAAATGAGATTTGGAAATCTAAATACTTTAATTTTATACATAAATCTAAGCAACAGCAAGCTATAGAAACATTTAAGGACAGTAAAATATGTTGTTATTGTTCTGAGTTTTGTGATGTATTAAATGATATCTTTGTTTTAATGATTAATTTAAAAGCTCTTAATTTGAGATATGTGATAAGAGATTGGTCGGATCAAAAGCTTTTTTACATGGAATAGGCTTGACAAATATTTCGTGTGTCATTAGAATGAGGTACAAAACGTTTTAATAAATAGCTTCTGTATATTAAAATGCAAATGATGGTACACGTGGAAGTAAAGAAATTATAGCAAGGGGGTGTGAATGAATTTAGAGAAATATCTCTAATATTTTCATGTGGCTACCGACTGTATCGTTGGACATAAGTATTATTTTATAGAGTTATTTATTTCTAAAAACACCTATCTTTTAAACCATCTAAATCCTGATATTACAAATACAAATCGAAGGTAGTTCATGTTAAAATTAGCCAAGTAATAGACATCACATATTAGTCATATAGTTATCCTAGAGGCCTCAAACTAACGATTCAAAGACATCTATGATCTATAGAAGTGACAGTACAAGAAAATTTACGAAAAAATTAATGCCTGATTTTTTTTATCCCTTCTAGAATGCACTTTTGAGAAACGAAACATTATTAGATAATATGGTGAAAGCATGCGTGCTTTGAATACACGCGAATCCTTGGTATAGACTAATACAAAAATGTACAATAAATTCTACATGTTTTCAACGTAAATGCTATCTTGAAATTTCAAGCATTACTCATTATTCTTAATACTTTGTATTTTTGCTTGTTCAATTGAAAATTTGATTTTCTGGTTACTTTTAAGATAATAGCGGTTTTCATTTTTTGGTACACAAATGTCACTTAGATGTCTACATATAATTGGTCTGAAGAGCCATAGGAAAGATTTTACTTATCCCTCTGGCTAAATCCCTAAAATATTACCTCACGCTCCTTAATTTAAAATGCAGCGTGAGAAATCGTATTATCATGAAACAATGCAGAACTTAGTTGTTCTTGATTCTCAGTCTCTCACCCATGACAGCCTTGCTTTAATTCAACATTTCTCTGATCATTTTTACTGTTAAGCGACGATCAGGATGAATTATGTAGCAGATTCTGGCTAGAATTTATTCTTTCTTAAAGAGGCCCTGACCATGCTTGATTATTTCCTTTTTTCTCTTAAAAAGATTTAAATTATATAAAAACCTGACCCTTGACAAAAGATTGGTTCTACAGGATATCTGAAGCTTTGCGAATAATATATCTGAAGCAAAATCTGGTATCGAAATTCTGCTCGAAAAGGCGTTCACTCATATTCTTAAGGTACTAGAACAAAAAACACCTCATAAAAAATTCAACGGAGAACTACGAGGCTATAAGTACTGCAGTGTCGTAGTAGAAATACCTTATACGTTCTTTCAATATTTTACTCCAAACATAAAGTCCATAGTGTTCCCTAATCGAACGGAATAATCCTTTCGATACCAGGTTTCGATACTTTATTTACAAACATAGGTTGTTTTATTCATATATATATATATATATATATATATATATATATATATATATATATACGGTATAGGTGTGTGTATAGGTAGTTAGAGTTTATTTTTGAAGAAAGAGGTAATAGAATTTCATACATTATTTCAATTTCAATCTACCACATGCCAATTTTAACAATACTTCTTTAAATATTTTCTTATTGTTGAAGCCAAATGTTGTTTAAAATGCATTAACAATCACTTATGTAGTACTAATTACAAATATACCTAATTGAGAACAACATAATAAAATAGTAACATGATATTCAAATTTCTATAGTTGCTTGTTTCAGAGAATCTTATCGAAATGATTTTTTGTCATTGTTTCAAAATTCCTTTTGTAACTTTGTCTAGTATCACATTTTTCTTTTCGAAAGAATTTAAGCAATAAAAATCTGATAATGGTACTTTTATTCTTCGCATCGTGTGAAGAATTTTGTTCAGTGCATTTATTCCCAGAAGAGGAATGACCACTATTTCTTCTCTTCACTGACAGCAATTACTGAAGAACGATTCCATTCTGTTTGGGGATCTCTTGGAACGCGACGAAAGGTCGTATACTGATTTCAGATAAGGGTATTCTATCGGTGAAAATAATACTACAAATAATCTGTAGGTCACGTATGTTTCACAAAAGGGCTTCAAATGTCAAAAGTTTATTTGATTGCCTGATTAAGTGTTGCGTATGATATGTTATTTTTACGAAATAGACAAGTGTCTGTATGCTTTGCCTCCATTGTTAATTAAATTAACTTTTTTATCTTAATGATAAAACGAGTATCGTTTATTCGAATATATAATAGATTAATTTGACGCTCTTTCTTTTTAAGATAACCTTTCGATATTGATTCCTGAAAAATTCATTATAAACAATAAAATGATTCTGTCAATTGGTGCCAAATTTAGCTTATTTATACTAATATCTATCTAAATGCAGAATAACTAAGGTAAAAATAAAATTTATGCTGCAAAGCTCTTAAGGGCTTACTGTTTCTGAATTCACTGATATATGCAGATATAAAGCACACTTCTTAAAAATTCCTTATCAAGACAGAAATTATAAAGTCATTAATGTGAAATATTTGCTTATTTTTGTGTTTTCTTCCTAAAATTATCTGTTAGTAAATCGATGTTTATATATATATATATATATATATGTGTGTGTGTGTGTGTGTGTGTGATATATTTAATCTAAAAAAAACTATAGTATTAATCCTTGCATCATTCAATTACTCCACAACTTTTTAGAATTTTTATTTGTATATCTTTATAATAGAATTTTATGGATAAAAAATTAAATTTATGTTTGTAATAGGAAAATCCTATCATTTTTTTATTTATAGATATCACACATATTTACAAAATTGGATGTTTGGTAAATTGATACGACAATTGAATTATTAAATTATTTAATATGTTCTTGATTATGAGATGTGTTTTTATGTTGATAATTTAATTAAAATATGATAAATATTTAATTTAATTTTAATTGATAGTATTTTATTTGAATTAAATTAATTTTTATTTAATTATAATTATTTTATTAGATATTTAATTACAATTAGTTATGGAATACCGTATCTAAGAATCTTTGTTTTTGTGATATATGTCTTTTCATATTATCAATAGAGCTTAGAATTTGTGTGGGCCTAATAATGATATTTTAAACATACTATAAAATCATAAAAGTAATTTTTGTCGAAAACGTTTTTCACTCGTATTAGACTACGGACATGGTTTGTGAAATATATTTTCATTACGTACCATTTTAAAGAAACCTATTACACAATATGGCTCCAAATTTTGTACGCTTCTATAAAAGGTACTTATGCATATAGTAAACCTTAAAATATTTTTCTATAAGTAGTACATAAGTTTTAAAAAATAATTTCTTATGTGAAAGAAAAATTAAAATTTCCGTTCTAAACAAAGTTCTAAATTTTTTTCGCAAAGAGAATATTCAGTAATATCATTAAGAAGTTGCTCCACTACCTTTTTTTGCATTATTTGATGTATAGGGGGAAAATATTTTGAATATTAATGGAACATTAATTCTAAAAATTTCACCTAAATGCAAACATATCTAATAATCCATGTCCATATTCAACTCAAAGAGCAAGTAGGCTTTTTTGAGTAAAAAAATACTTTTATAGTTCTACAAAAAGAACAAAATATATTATTAGCACACAAAAAGCCAAAGCCTCCCGAATATTAAAAAAAAAATGTCAAAAATAAGAATGAGTCTTATATTCGGTATTTTTTTAACCGCATGTCTTTGTGCTTTTAATCAACAGCGCTAAGTTTTGACATTTCTTCAACATGAACATTTTTTTTCGAAACATACTTTTTTCACAAAGACAATACTTTCCATAATAAGAAGGAACTTTCTTTCAATTCAGTTTTTTCTTGTAATTCTATCTATATCGATTTCTTTTCTTGCTTTCTTTGAAATATATTCAAAAATAAAATTGTCAAGCTGGAAATTACGAAAAATCCCACCTATTCATGGTTTTACAAGGAAACTCCTGGTTGTGTCCTTAGTATGAAGGAGTAGAGGCGTGCACGCCATCGTTTGATGACTTGCTAGTGAGTAATCTAGTAATAGTTACCTTAGAGAAGAGTTAGAAAGCCTATCCAACCTAAAGCAAAGGAAATTTTCTCAGACCCTTTCCAAGTACCTTTTTAAATGCTATGGGGATAAACAGGGAAAATTTGATTACATCACGTCATTTCTATAGAAGATTTTTGGTCTCATGGACTTAATCCAGCTGCTTCAACTACACAAAATGGAATAAGTTACAACAGTACAAATAATTTTTTTTATGTACAACATAGTAAATCTCCTTGAAGATTTCGAGCAATTTCTCCAAAAGTATTGTTTTTCCATTCAGTAGTAGTGTATATTGAAGTATATATTTGAAGAAAATTTAAATGACACAAGAGAATTTAATTTATTTCAAGAGGAGAACTGAAAAAAAAAAGAACTCGTATTAATTGAAAGCCATTTTTGTTTTAATTACTAATATTTAAAATTTAGGAACTCATATAATTATACTATTTTTTTTTATTTTCATTCTATCATAGATTATAAACTGTGTACTTTAAAGTAAAAAGAAATAGATTTTTAAAAAACTTATTTTTAATCACGTCTCTTCCTACAGCGTATTTTAAATCACCGTAATGTTAAAAATGTTCAAGTTAAGGGAACATGTTATAAGCAAAAATATTGACTGGTCATACAGTCGCCAATTTTTAGGGATAAATTATTGCATTTTTATGATTTTAATGAGCACATCTCTTGAGAATTTGATTGATTTTGAAAAAGAAAAAATCATATGTAGAATAACATAGGAAAAGTTTCAAAATGACGATGATTACTATACATTTTAACCCGTAATTTTTTGTATAACTGTTAGAACTAAATATCCCATTAAAATTAATAGCAAAATAAATTCATAACTTATATCGGTGACACTACGACCAATTAATTTTTTTCTTTTAAAAAAAAAACCTATTCCTTGAACTTGAACATTTTTAACATTACCAATATAGATTGCAGTAACTCTTTTCAACAACATTGCCAGAAGTTAAAATGACTTATTTTAGCCCGAATAGGGCATTCTCTTTAGACCTGTTGGTTAAAGCATGGGAAAAAGTGACCGATCAACATTCTTCCTTTTCGACCAAACAACGGTTCGTAACAACACCTGCTACCGAAATCAACTACTCTCACTCCCTCCAACGGACACGGGATAGAAAAACATCCAACAATGTTTCGGACAAAATGTCTAATGCTGAAGTGTTGACCCAGGATTTGAACATCAGACGACAGTGCAGCCTATACCTGCTGATTGCATAAGTCCTTTACCCTCTGTATGTATGTAAGACAAACGCATAAAAATCACGATTAGTGACAGTCTGGTACTATCACACGTGGTGACGAGACCAGCCACTCAACATAAGAGAGCCAATGACTCAAATTGAAACTGTCCCAAGCAAAACGTAATTCAACAGGGGAGGGATGCATATCAACTGTAAAAATGGCTGAAAAAAAAAGAAACTTTCTGTACGATCTATTGTTTCTCTTCGTATCATCACGATGATACTGGAGGAGACAGCGACTCTCTTCAAGAACAGTATTAGAAGTGAAAATATCTTATTAACTAGCTTAAATAGGGCGTTCAGTTTAGCTTAGTTGGATGAGGCATAACAAAATGTGACCGATCAAATTTCTTCGGAACCACCGGTCCAGGATTCGAAACAGCAGCCAAAGGTCAAAACAACTCTCTCTCCCTCCGTGGGACACAGGGTATAAAAACATATCCCGATATTTTGGAGAAAACATCTAGCGCCGAAATGTAAAATACTGCTCAAAGTGACTACCTTTATAAACCTTATTCGAACTGAACGTATATCTGATGAAAACTGTTTTCTTTTTTTGAAAGAAAACAATCTCTAATACTCCTGTAATAGTTCTTTAACATTAATTTAACATCACATGAAAATAATAGTAGAGAAATGTTAAGCTAATTTCACGAGATCACATGAAATTAATAATGGAGAAATTTTGAGCAAAATGTATTCTTACTTGAAGTCGATATTTATTTCAAACAGAAAGAATTAAACTACACTAAACATCCTTTAAGGATTAATAAGAAAATTACTGTACTTCATCCAGTTACTTCTTTTCACTTATTTCCAGAAGCATTAACTCTTCATACGAAAATGACACTTCCAAAGCTCATCCGGTGATATATAGAGTAAGGTTAATTGCACCTTAGTACAGTGACCCTATAGACGGAATTTTTATTTGAGAATATTTTTTGTCCACTGCGCATCTTAAGAGTATTTACCTGCAGGGTAAAAAAGATAAATCTTTCAAAGTGGGACGAAAAATAAACAATAAGTTAAAGAAAATGGACTCAGACTGTGATTCCACTGTTGAAAAATTGCACTTAATATGTTTTTCCTAAAACACTTTGTATTTCAGGTTACATTTTACTTTTATTGGTTATTTTCCTTTCTTATTTCGTTTGTCAGTTATTCGAGTTCGGATTGCCTTAAAATCTCTTTTTTAACACTTGAGATATTTTTTCTAATAAATATAAGGGAAGTGGAATAATATTTTTTTTACTGTCATAAAGGAAGTTTGAGTTTTCTCTTTTATATTAGAATCCTGTTTTTTTTTTACTTGTAAATGAAAGAGTTTTTATCCTTACTCTGGACATGTTTTTTCCCATTTCCTTGAAATGTTATTTGTCAACGTCTTCTGATTCTTATATTATAATTTTAACAGATTTTTTCCTAACGAGATCGCAAGTTTTCCATTACGATATGATTGAGAAATTGCACTTTACGATTGGGCTTCAACCATAACAATTTTAACTATGTGTCTTGTGCTTGTTATTTTGTTGAAAGGTACCAGTACAATGCGTTCCTTAACTTAATCCTCTCTCTCACCTGGACCTCATATGAGGCTCGTACAATAATTCGATGGAACAGAGATTTAAAATCATTTTTCTCTCAATTGTTTCACTTGAGTGATATCTCTGGTCAATTTAAGTCTTAAAAGGTGCATCATATTGTTTTAGTATATCATAAAATATGACATCACCAGTCTTGAAAATTAGGTAGTCTTTGATTATGTTAACGAAATGAATGCAGAAATAATATCATTTCATTGTTACTGTAATACATTTCCAAATGAGGTGAGTAAAATGTTCTCTTGTCATAAGACATACATAGCTCATATAATCCCATTTAAATTGCTTACTTCTAAAAAATAAACATAACTATTAAAAATCATAATGCTTCATATGAGGCTTCAAGTTTAGGGCAACTTCTTTAAAAATAAATAACTAAACAAGTTTTAGTAAATTTCCTAAAAAATAGTTTTGTAAGATTATTTTTAATATCATAATAGGAAGCTAAATTTCTTAAAAAATTAATTAAAAATTATTTTTGTTCCATGTAATGCATTTCACTACAGTAAATATTAACTGTACAAAATCAGACCAGTATTACATCACTTTTCTAGAGTGCTTGCTGACAGTTGAGGCCCAGAAGAGTATTTGTCAGTGAATGAGATGATGATTCCCTTCAAACTAAGGTCAAACATCAAATAATATATAAGAGGAGGTTCACCCCATCTATGTGGGATAAAATCGTGGGGGTTAGATGGAGTTTCAGGCTATGTTTATGCCTTTGAATATTATCAAGATGCAAATGTTGAGCCTCAGGAATTTTGTAAAGAATTTAGAACAGTTGGAGGTGTTGCATTGAGTCTTTGTAAACTTTTAATGCATAAAAATCACAAAGTACATTTCCGTTAATTTATTCATGACAATTTCTCTTTTGATGAAACTTGTTGATTGAAATTTTTCTCCCAACAGGAACGATACGTACAAATAGGATATAAGAAGCTACAAATAAATTAAAACCTATCAATGAAATGAAATGTAATTTTAGAGACTCATTTCCCATTATACCACAATTAAGGAAAATATAAGAATAACAAGATGGTTTGACAACTCAGCTGTTCAAGTAGCCACAAAATTTCTTGGAGCAAGTCCTGTATGATCACTAAAACAATGAAGCAGATCGAAATGTACAGTAAAAATATGATTGGAGTAGACCGCACGGATTCATTATTAGGTCTGTATAAACATAATCTACGACATAAATGGTGGTACTTCCGAATTTTTCACCGTCGTTGTTTGCGTCGTAAATTGTTTGATCTAATGGATTGATTTTTTAGATCTTATAGAAATTAAATCACGAAAATGATTCCTTGGATTTAAATCAATTTAAATCACCCATTGATTATAAAATTATTAATAAAGGTAATTCGAATCGGAGCAAAAAGAAAAGCAGACCAATTACCTCATTGCGGGATTCCCCAACAAAGATACACTTAAGAGCTTAAAAGTGCAAGCTCTAGTTGAATTGAGAAAAGATGGTGGCGATCATTACACGCTTAAACTGAAGAGAAATGCCAGTTATCCGACTGTCCCAGGAAAGCTAAATGCATATGTGCTTGGTGCAAGGAAGCACTTTGTCCTGAGAGTTTCCAGGCTTTTCACTCAAGATAATTTTCCTAATATATTTGTAATTTAATTGTATTAAGTAACAATTGTTAAAATATCATTTATATCATTAAAATAAATATGAAAATTAGATTAAATTCGTTGCCCGGCTGTGTACTTTTATTTTTTTTGAATAAACATGTTTGCAAACTTTTAAACTTACAACCCTCATAATTTTCCATAATGGGATCAATCTAAGCAATTTTTTTTCTATAGATTTTAAAACAAAAATTAAAGTATATTTATTCGTAGAATGATTTTTTTCTTTGCTTTTTTCATAATTTATTATCGGGAGGGTTAAATTCTGACCGTTTGGTTTTAATTCATTCCTTAATATATTCAAGTATTTTTTGCTTTATTCATAACTCCGTTAACAAAAACTGATTTTCCTTCCTTTTGCAGACATACAACTCCAGGCAAGAACCTCACCCCTATTATGCTTGATAGTGAGGAAAATGCATGAAAATAGTTAAGTATTACTCGTCCACCAAACATACCACGTTTTCCAAAATCATTAAATTCGCTTTCATCATAGAATATTACGCTATTCTAGAAATAATGAGACTCTGAAACATGATGTTTAGAAATTATAATAATTTTCTCTGCATTTGCTTTCGAAGTGAATGGTTTTTCTCTAACTACGTGGCTAAGATTATTTGCTTCCTGAAGTCACTTCTAATTGCTTCTGCAGAAATACATCTTCTCAGAGAAATAAATATGTGAGTCAATTTTTACATTTCTCAATTTAGGACTTTTCCATAGTTCTCGAATGATGTTCCACTTAGTCATTGAACTAATGATTCTTTTTCAAACTGTTCTTGTTTTAATTGTAATTTTTCCAAATTTTTAATACTTCTGTATAATTTCTTGTATATATCCGTGAATGCTTTGAATTTCCTTAGCATGGCCTCAGTGAAATTCGGCTTCTTCCGGCTTTTGAATGACAATTTCCCAAATTTCAATTTTAGATTCCGTTTTAGAACTTATTTCCACGACTAAAATATGTTTTTTCTTCTGGGACTGAAACATTGAAGTAGAAAGTGGGAAAAGTTTAATCTGACTCATTGCAAAAAAATAGTGATAGCCAAATAGCAATATTCATAGGAAGTATTCTTAATTTTGTGACTATGAAATTCGACGTAGAATAAATTAAATTAAATTGAATCTACATTTTTATTTCTTAGTCTAATGCATTTTGTAATGTGCATTTTATTGCTCCTATAAATATTAATTCTGATTGAATAGAAATGTATGAACATCTCTAACATATCTCAACTCATTAACCACAATTGTAATACACTTCCTACTTTATACTTCTAGACTATTCTCAATTTTTCTCTCTCTCCTTATTGGACTGTTTCCCGTTATTTTGCACTTTAAATCTAGTCGAGTTTCTAAGTCTTTTCTTGCTTGAAGTGGAAATTAGGAATGGATAAGCTCAGATGTCATCTCCTCGTCACTAGACTAACTGCATCTAAGTACGGCGTTAATAAAAAGTTAATCAATCAATACCAACCCGTTACTTCACTCATGTTTAATTTCATTACTGAATATATAATACGTATAATTCACTATTACTTCTTTATCTTCATTTATCTCATCACACTGTTTATTACCTATTGTTGTATTTTAATTACTTTCTTAGAATATCCTACGAATTTCTGAGTAAGAGCATTTTTTTTTCAAAAACTCGCATATAAGAAAGCAATCTATTTTTTTTTTTAAATTCAGATAAAATTTCTTTTTAAAATTTGTGTGTACTTGAAATACTCTTATCAAATTTATAAGATAAATACTATTAAGACATGTAATGCTCATTCTTTAGGTATAATTTTTCTTACAACGTTAAATATTTTTCAATGGTTTATTCATTCCACTAAAATAACTCAAATTTCTTCATTGTTTAATGGAAAATATTTGAATTTTGTTCCTTAAAATATCTTAAGGTATTGAAATCTATTAGTTTTAGCCATAAGATAAATTTAGGAATAAATTCCAACGAAGAAATAATTTATATATATATATATATATATATGTGTGTGTGTGTGTGTGTGTGTGTGTAAGCAAGGAGTGTGTACGATCCGGTTTTTTTTTCACTTATATACATGGAATTTAATTGAAGACTATTCAAATTTAGTGGACTATTTCATTATTTACAATGAACAGTATAGACCACTAGACTGAAACTCAGGAAGAAATCGTCAGGGATATATCGAAAATGTCCATTTCTCTCCGTTTCTCCAATCCATCTGTCCCTTGCTTTCTGTTTACCCTCTCACTCTGATAATGGGAGGGTGGGGAAATAGGAACCAATCTCACCACGACATCGGTTGCCCAATTAACACCTGCTGTCAGTTCGATTGTATCTGACTTCTGAATGGACAAAGGGGCTTCACAGAGGTTGCACTCTCTCCGCACCATGGGTTTGATATCTTTTGACCCAAAATAAGTTTTAAATAAGACTCAAAGATTAAAATCATCCTAATAATTTTCTTTGAAATTGCGTCATTAAATGGTAATCAACCCTTAAAAGGTAAGAATAATCAGCAGTTTATTACGCACAGTATTGCTACCAAATGTTTACTGAAAGTGGTTGTCATTTCTCCAGTTGCTTTTCAAAACATTACCCTTTTCCTGTGGCGAAGCAGAATACTTGTTCACATTTAAATAATAGTATTTAAAAAATTATGTGTGTCACATTTATGTAATATGTACAATACTTATTATTTGTCCTTTTAAAAAATTCTGTGAATGATAAATAATACAAAAGTTATAATATTAGGTTAAAATGTTTGAATAGGTACATGGAACATTAAAATTCATGAACCATTTAATTATTATATTTAACTAAAATTCTTTTTAAGAGTGCAACACTTTCATAACAAGGAAATGCACATATCGATCTTACAATTTATTCATCTGCATATTAATCTAGCTTTTGTTTCTAAACCATATCAATAATAAATTTTAGCCAAATTACTTGCAAATATAATTGGGTAGGCAACCTTTTCAAGCATTGCGCAAAAAATTTCATACAACCTATATAACCATCTTTATACGTCAAACTAACAACTATTTTGAGTAGTTATCTTTAACAACTCATACAGCGCTAGATAGCAATCGCAAACAAACCCAATTCGTCAGCATGCATTGATAATTCATTTCACTGTAAGAGTCGAGCTCGGTTGCAACCATTTCAAACGAAATCATTCTGACGAGCTGAACTCGTCTGCTCCCACTATGATGCATTATTCGAATGCTCCATGAACTTCTTTCAAATGGTTAAAATACGAAAAGATGTTAACTTTTAACTCACTGAAATAATATCAACATGTGTTTTGTAAAATTCCGAGATAGCACTACAATGAAACGAATACAAATATTTTTGAGTGAAAAAAAAATATTTTAGGGGTAAACCCTTATAATGAAAATTAATTAATTTAAAGTTTAATTAAATTTTTGAAGTGACTATCTAAATAAATTTATTAGATATATTTCCTATCAAATTTCAGAATGATGCGTATAAAATCATTTGCGTTAATATCAACGTTAATGATATGTCCCTTATTTTTTTTTAAAAAAAGTAATAAATAACCCTTTTGAAATGATATCCGCACATTTTCAACCGCTCTTATCTCACATCAGATGTGAAATCTTATCAGAATTTAGAAGTATTCAATGCGATTTTTGTTAAATCTCTTAATTAAATAAAGTATTCTTTCACTCTCTTCCGGAAATAACTAAATCCCTTGAGCATTCCTAAATCCTTTAACAAGCGATTAAGAGTACTTAACTGTGATAAGGTATTCACTGCATTACCTGATCGAAGCTAAGCCGATGTAAATGAAGAATTTTGTTAGAAAGAAAGTGGGAGATATTCCGCACTTAATTTCAACCAGTTAGGAAAAAAAATAACTTTATTTTTACATGTAATGATTGTTTGAATTTAAAATACAAACTTAATTGCTTTTTATTTATCCCATTTCAATCTAAACAGGCAATAAAATTATCAATAAATAAAAAAAATAGAAATAATTAAACAATATACTCAGGTTGAAACTTGCATCTTGTACTTTTATAGTCGGTTTTATGTCGCTACGAAATGCATACAGTGACAAAAATAGTCTTGAAATAAATTATTTATTTTATATTGTTAATTTAACTTTATATTCCGTTTGAAGTCTCAGTTGTAAAATCTATTTAAAATGTTTGAAAAATTATTCTGCCAAATTATGGGAAAATATTAGCGTCTAAATTTAATGATTTAACAATTTTTTTAAAAACAATGGATTTTATGTAACAAAAGGACGTTTTCTTACATTATTTTGAACATCTAATTACATACTTCTAATTTCAAGAATTCTTATACGTGAAGCTCTAGAAGTTTATAAATAAGAAACTTTTACCATTTATTGCAAAGACTATCTCTTAACGGAACTATTTATTGTCGCAGTTAAATAGAAATTTAATAAAACTTCTTCGTTTGCAGTAAATTTCTGATATTTTTTAGTAATTTCATAAGACACTTATACTTATTCATATTCTTCTACAAACTTCTGATGTATCAATTAAAATTAAATACAGATAACAGTATTTTATATCATTAAAATGGAAGGTGAGATGTCATCCAATAGTAATTTCGCAACAAGCCAATCAGCATTTCATCTACAACAAATGGCTAAGATGGATTATTTTCATCAAACCTAACCTTAATATATTCTAAGTATCACTCTCTGCTTTTGAAATTCAATAGTATTTCGTATCATATACCAGTAAAAGTTTTCAAAAAATAATTAAACTACTTCTACCATCTCATAACTATGTTTAGACAAAAGATGCTAAGCTATTGAAAATATATCTAAGGCCACATGGATGAGCTGACGGTGACACATGTTGACTTAAACTGAAGACATTTCAAATTTATATAAATATACTATTCATGTCATGGATAGATACTAAAGGTCTCATGGTAAGTTGAGAGAAGATTACATCAATTCTAGGAGGCTATAATCTTAAAATAGAACTCTATGAAACGGTCCGTCTGTCAATCATATTTCTTACCTATACATCTATGAAAATAACTTCAAAAATAGTCAAGATTTCTTACCCTTTCAAAGTTTTCTTTTAAGAAGGGGCGAACATAATGTTGGAGATATTTTCAATAAGATGATTGTTAGAATGAAGGTTATTTAATGTTAAACATGTCTCATTAATCTGAAGAATATTTAAATATAATAAGAAAAAAAATCAGGCTAACACCATAGTTCGAACATTGCAATTCATCCAATTAGTGTTTCTTGATTTTTTCTATTAATAAGTAAATTAAATTATTTTCATTATAAAATTAAATTATCATATATATATATATATGAAATGGAACATAATTCCTGGAATTTACAATAAAAATTTGCATATAAATGTTTTAGATTATACAAAAAATAAAGAAAATGATCATTTTTATTCTTTGCAAAAACCTAGAAAAAATGGAATTGCCCACAAAACAAATAAAGAAGATAATAAATACATTAAGAAATACATTTTAAAAACAACAATAATATAAACTTCAGATCATTAAAAAGTACTAATCTAGGCAGAAATAACAATGAAAACAATTGAAAGGAATAAACCATATAAGAAAATAAGATTCTAATTATTAGAGACATAAACACACACATATATATACTAGTACCTATTACGAATGAAGAAGCTATGGATCCTATACAAACTGACATACTAGTCCACATTAAATGTAAATAGAGGAATAATATTATTGTTTTGGAAGAACAATTTTCAATGGCCTATTCCATATACCAATATAGAAGAATGATATTTGAATTATGATAATATTCAGTATATGATAGATTGAAATTTTAGAAAAGTAATGGACAGAAAATGGATTTCTAAGACTTTTTAAACTATTATTAATATTTAATATAATTTCCTTTTTACTACTTTGACACTATAAATATTATATTAAAACACTATCATTGCTCTAATTACTTGTAATTAAGGAAGAAATAACTTCATTTGCTGCTGAATTTTTCGAGCATAAACGTTGTTTCTCTAATAATTGTGAATTGCTTTTTATAGGTTTTTATTAGATTAATTCTGATTACGTAAGAGTTTGTTGCAAGTTAATTAACTAGGTTTCTCCTATTGACCATTTTATACTCAGTAGTCAATGACTAAATCTGCATGAATATATATATATATTAAGTTGACATCTAAGTTCCAGTCATTTTTTTAACATTCTGCATGGTATTTAATGTTTTCAACATAATGTTTTAAATCATTGAAAAGACGCTTTGTTCTTCCGGAATCTATGTTTTGTTTGTTTGTTCGAGTGAACCTTTATTAATTTTCAGATTACTAAAATGGAACATCCTTTTGAGAGGAGCATTTTCGACTTCTTTTTGCTTTTAAACAGGTTTAATAGTCATAAGAACTGCGTGTGTTATTTGTATCGTGTATGGAGAGGGTGATACAGCAGAAAGAACCGCTCATGATTGATATGAAAAGTTCAACAATGGACATTTTAAACTCAAGACGCACCTCTTTCAGGCCATCCAGTGAGTTAAACGGAACCAATAGGTCGATGCAAAACTTTGTGTTCAACAACTAGAACAGATTAACACGGCTATTCATAAGAAAAGACTTAATCCGTAGCATGGAGCTCTTTTGGTACACGACAATGGTTGCCCCCTTATCTCCAATACAGTAAAGGAAGACAATCAAAGGCACAGATGGGATGTGCAGCCCCACCTATCATATTCTCTTGATTTGGGCCCAATGGATTTCCATTTCTTTCGTTCTCTTTCAAAAGCTGTGCGCTGAATTCCATTAAATGCTAATGCGGAATTGTGAATTTGATTGATGAATTTTTCGTGTCGAACCAAAAGAAATCTACCAAGATAGTATTGAAAATGTTTTTAGTCGTTAAAAAAGAGTTGTAAGCAACAAAGAAGATTTCAATTACATCTTTTATTAATTAGTTGTTAATTGTTATTGAAAAAAAACGTTTATAAGAAAATTAAAAAAAAAAGGATGCAAACTAGTTTTCAACACACACTATATATACATACATACATACACACACACACACACACACATATATATATATATATGTATATGTGTGTGTGTGTGCGTGTGCGTGTGTTTTATTAAAAAATAATAACATTGTCTGAAACATTGATAATGCATCACGTGTATAAAATTATTAATACTCAATTAAAAAACTTTCTTTATAGTATGTAATCAATGCACCTTTTCACTATGTCATACCATTTTATACACAGAAATATCAGAAATTGTACTAAACATCAATAATTTATTTCTTTGCTATTATCGGCGGTATATCAAAACACTTACTTTGTGGTTAGTTATGTCCGCACTTTTTGACTAATGCTTACTGAACCACAAAGAAAAAAAAATTTAAAACATGTATAGTAACTTTGAAATGTACCAACTAACATATTCTAGGATAATCATCCTAAAACACAAATCGTGTAAAATTCATGCACTAAGATGCAATACTTTTCCCTAACTATGTCCCTAAGAAAGTACTTTTGTCGTTAGCAGTTCATTATTAGGTGGTTTATCAAACAGTAATTAATGCTAAGAAAAGTAACGTTTATCAAACTTGCTAACGAAACTAATTATCTACTGAGTCTCACCAGACATTGGGTACACATTCTAGGTCTCCAATTATGTCTTAGAAGCAGCTGTTTTGAAAAAGTAACTTTTGAAACATATTCATTGCCTTAATTAAGTATTACCACTAATACTTACACATTTATTTAATAATGTGCCGCACGAATCTGTCCAAAAACATTTTTTTATGAAAATCTGTATAAAAATATTAAGAGAATTAGATTATGTTGCAATTACGCTGAACATTTCCTTTCTTAATGTAGTTTTTAGTGTTTTATTTCTAAATTACTATACAAATTATTTTGATTTTTTAAATAGCATACTTATGGTAATAAAGATTTACTTAGTCTTTAATGTAACTATTTTTTATAAGTTTTAATTACAAATATGATAAATTTCCTATTTACCATCGAAAGCAGTATCAATATTGTCGGCAAGTAAATTTTAAAAACAAATTAAACATATTGAATGAAAGAAAAAAAATTGCTTTAAAATATATATGCATTGTAAAATTTATTATAATAACATTATTTTATTTTATTTTTAAATTTGTAACTATTTTTGCAGTTATCCATTCCTTATTTACATTTTCTTGTTCTCAATAAGTAATTAAGTTCAAGAGCTTAACAAACTTTTTTATTATAAATACATATTACTCATAGTCCGCTTAAAATTCTCATCTCGCTATTTAACAACATTATTAATAGATAACTCTTTTATTTTCAATGTCAATTTAGATTAAGTAAATGACTTAAAATGGAAAATATTGCATAGTTTCATTTAATATTATGTATTATATTCATTTAAATATCAAATTACAATGAAAAGCTAATAGAATGAAGTTAATCTATTCAGTATATTTGTTAGGATACATATTTATGCTATTTTTTATAATTATACATGGTTCGGATTGATTCCATTTAATTGAATAATTGCTAATTTAATCAATGCTTTCAAAAATATACCTAAATTTTCAAATTGTATTTTGAATGATCATGTGTTACATATTCAAAGTCTCTGAATTACATTAAATGTGAAAATACATTTTTTCCCATTTTAAGGCTTTATTTACCAAATTATTTTTATTTACCATTTTGTCGTACTTAATAAATGAATTTTTAATGAAAAATTATCTTAAAAATTGCTTAAATACAAATGGCAGCTTTTTACATTTATTCAGAGGATAAATCAACAGTATTGTTATGGTAAGAATTTGAAACGAGATCTTACCATTTTCTAACACCCTTAATAGGATTACAATATATTTGAATTAGATATGTTAAAATAACAGTTACAAACAATTACAAATTGGAAAATAAGATTAAAAAAGATCTTTGTATGAAGCACTAAAAGTAATTAGCTAATCCCTTGTAAAATTTGCTATTATCTTTAAAATGAGATTTAGTGGTGTGACATTTACTTTCTAAATCACTTTATAAGCAGAATCTGAACACAGAGTTTATTTATAAGGGTTTTATATCAATTAAGTATCATAAAATCATTTTGTTATGTTTAAACATCGTTATATACCATTACAAACAAAATTCTTTGTATATAAACGATTTTTATTATATTATAAATTAAAGTCAAGCATTTAGCATTTAAATATAAATCTTCTTTTATAAATGTAAGGAGATTTGCATTTTATGTACCACTTTACAAGAATAGATATTTTATCTAATATATATATATATATATATATATATATATATATATATCTTATGAATAGATCAAGCCCTTTTTTTTTAAAGACTGAAATTTTAAAACGACTTTTCCCTTGATACATACATGTAAAAGGAATATAAAATAATATATATTTAGTGTAAGCTGTACTCCCTTATTTATTCGGTAGTTCGTCCAGAAAGCATTATTTGCAATAAAACCGTCAAATAAAAACATTTACATTTATCTAACTTTCGAAGGTTTGAGATAAAGCCTTTTTAGAAAGAAGTAAAAGGTTTCAAATGGAAGATCCAACATCTTCAAGAAAAAAACTAAACTTTAGAATAGAAAAGCAACAACAGAAGCCATGGGTGTGGTAAGAAAAGTGCAACTTTATCAAAAAAAATTTCGTAGTTAACACTTCGGGGAATTGCAAAGGATATTTCTCATTTTGTTAAAATTCAACAAAATAAAATGTTGACCTTGTTCCTGTTCCATACAATTTACTTCTTTTTATAGCATTCGGATTTCAATTCAGGCAAACGATTATGGGCGAGAATATCCAAGTAAAGGTATTTTTTTTTTTGTTATTAGATATTTTTATTTTTAGAAGCAGTTTTGATTTTTTATAATTCTCGTAAAATTTTAACGAATATTTCTGAACCAGTTTGTGAACATTTTTTCTCTAAGAATTTTTTATGAAGAAAGTGCTAAACTCCTGTATTTTTTCAAAATTTGATCGCATTGGTATGGGAAGTATTTTTAAATATAATGTATTTGGTAATATATATATAGTCATACACATTAATAAAACACGATATTTTATATCGCTTCCAGTTAAAAAATACCCTTAATTGAATTGAAATATTTTTTTTTATAATTACCACAGAGCAACAAAGGTATATTTGTTAAATATTTATTGTTACTTATTGCAACACCTTACTTGTAAATAAATATTTTTTATTGAATATTGGCTAGATTCAAAATAATTGAATTTTTTAATCCTACATTTACATAACAATTCGTAGTTTCAAGGTGTAAAACTTCTATTCAAAGGGAATAATAATAAAAAGAAATAAAGTTTCAATAACGCAAGCCTCTAGTAACAGTATTATAAAAGGAATTCTCTATTTTCAGACTGTTTTTTTTTCAGTCTATCAAATTAACTAAACATGAGAAATGTTGCATAGTTCCTTATTTTAGGGAAATATAAGAAGTTGATAATCTTTATTACAATCTGACAATACTGAGATTTTTGTTTTTACAAATATATGCTTTGAAAAAGAGAATTAAATATTTCTATTCAATTTGTATATCATTTTTATATTACTTTGAATATTTATTATGTTTTATATATAAAATCATTAAAAGTGAATAAATATATTGCAAATAATAAACATAATGATCAAGAATAAATATATTGAATAAATATATCGCATCTAGATTAAAAAACTTTAAGAACTCTGTAAAGTCTAGAGTGGTATAAGCAATTTCATTATTATTTTTTTTTCTATTTTTATGTCTGACAATGATGTATTCGTGAATACATAAAAAAATCATTAATAGTTAGTAATCTAACTCAATAAGAGGAAACGTTTGTATATATGACTGTATAATATCTATGTAGCTCAAAAATGAAAAGACAAAAAGCACAAAATTTTGTACAATGAATTTTTGAGTGGCACCTCCAAAGGAGTTTTTCAAACTTTGCATTTGAATTTTTGAAATTCAACGTTAAATGACTGATAAGGCTAATTTTGTCTTCACCAACGCATTTTACATCAAATGATGTCACGATTTTTCTTTGCTTCTGACTATATTCGCGTAATTTTTGGTAGGATTGTTATACATTTGTTGTTCTTTCGGGTAGAGTTATGATTATTTTTTGCATTCATAATTTGATAATGATAGAAAAAGTATTGAAGATTCTACTATGAAAAAATATTTTCTACAAAACTCTTAAAATTTGTTCTATAGCGTCTATGATATTGATAATCCTATTAGTCAAATGATATTTATTTATTCTTTAAATCTCAAAATATAAATTTTTATTCAGCGCAGCAAATATTTTATGCTCTCTTTATTCCTTTCACTGAATTTCCTGAACAATTACTATGCAACCATCTTAATATTGCAAGTTAAGGCATTTGTACTCCAACAACTGGATTCGAGTCAAAAATACGACTTTTTTTTCGCCCACTTTGCTTTTTGTTGGTTAATTTCAATGTATTTAAAAACTTTTCGTTCAATAATTATATTTGCAAAATTAAATTTTTTAGCCACCCAAATTGCTATTGTTTTATTTTAATTACGTCTGATGTACCAGATAACTTTTCAAATATATTTAACGTTTGCTTCAATTTTAATTATATTTAGTTTATATATATTCATTTCAATTATTTATTGTTTGCTTTGATTTTAATTACATGTAGCTGACATAATATTCAATTTAATAATTTATGCTTTGCTTTATTTTTAATTATATTTAGCTGAAATATATTAAAAATAATATTATCGTATCCTTTCATTTTAATATAGGAAAAGTTTACTATTGTCCATTTCTAGATATTTCATCGTTTATTTTAATTATTTTATTTAAATAAGTGATTTACTAATAATTATAAAAAAGACTCGCCATGGGGTTGCTAAATCAGTTCTTTGCAAAGAACACACATTCACTTTTTATATAACTCTTTTAAACTTTTTAAAATTATATTCTGTCGTGACTTAAAAAATCTTTAAATTCATATTAATGAAATGATACTTTTGTAAGATATTTTGTCTAACTGTCAAAGGAAAAATCACAATTAGTGTACACTCTAAGAAGTCTAAACATTATTGAAAAATGTAAATTAATTTTGGATGTACAAATTAATTATCTGAGTTTTGGTGAATTTTTAATTGAAGAACTAAATTTGTCGAATAAGAATTTTTAAAAATATGTTTAATTATATCATACAGAAATATTTCAATCGAAAGGACATGGATTCATACACAACATGGAATGGACACTCGGCCTCTTTTAAAGAAAGAAAAGGAAAACATTAATTAGTGGATTTTACTCAAAAAACTATGCTAAAATACTTTTATAAAATTTGTGTTGATTTTCATTTGAAAAATCAAATGAAAATTATTCCAGCTAATTAATAATATTACATAATGTTGAATGGAAAAATCGATATTCACATTTTATTTTACCATAGCGTATAGAGTTTTTATAATTATTAGTAATATGAACACTGCTTAGAAAAAATTAAAATGCGACTAATAAACGATGTGACTATTCAGTATTAATTAAAAACGGATTGAAATATTCTCCATTAATTATATATATATGTATATATATATGTGTGTTTGTATGTGTGTGTGTTTCACGAATAATAAACGCATAAAATTGATATTAAAAGTTTGTGATTGTATGCAGACGACAAAGTTAAGGTGACCAGATTTTAACATTCGAAAAGAGGGACACAATTGATGGGGGATGGGTCTTGATTAAATATTTGTTACCTAAAAAAATACCTACCTTTGGTACAGAAATAAATTACTTACCTAAATCATCTGATTAGCTGATTTGTTGACATCATTTGTTTAACTAGCACTAGTACACATTGCAATGTTTATCCTCAATATGCGAAGGCGTTACTTCGTGGACTACCAATAAACTCTTTACACCCTAACCATTCTCCTCCCTAAAATTCTCTCAGTTTCGAAGTTTTATATAAAATGTAATTCTTTTACAACAATGTTCCAAATGATGCTAGATCGCTAGCGAAACATGTCGCCATAAGAATAAAATATGTGGTAGTGTACAAAGTGTTCTCTTCATTTTACAACTGCAAATTTTTTCGTCACTGTCATTGCCGAAAAATGCCATATTACGTCCAAACAATGGTGGTCGTATTCTAGCAACTGATTAAGGTAAATTTTGATGAGCAGTTCCTGATAACCAGTTCTGAAGAAATATTTTTATTATTAAAGTTAAACATCCACAAAATTAACAAAAATATTATAAATGTCATATCCTGTAGAAATAGCTACATGGCAGCCTAAAACCATATATTCCCTTCCCGTTCTCCAGCTGTTCCCAAGCTTGTCATACATTGTTTCTAAAAATCGGGACTTTCTTAAAACTCCACGGAACGCGGGATAAATAGGTAAAAATCGGGATTTCCTCGCTAAAAGCGGGACGTCTGGTCATCTTAGACAAAGTATTCTTGAATGGATGAATAGTAAGGACATCAGAAGTCATAACTATAATGATAACATCATAACATTCATTTTTGCTTACATCAGCAGCGGAGTGTTGACCTTCACGTTCGAAGCGCAAGGGAGAATATAGCCAAAATACAGAACGCCAAACACGTTGCTTCACTGCCTTGGCTACAGTCGAAGAGAAAGTATTTTACCTGGCTCCAAACTTATATGGAGGATTTCTTTAAGTAATATGATAACTCACGTGGTATTAGGATGTGTGGATCTTGAGCATTTCGGCTGGAGACGCACCATATAGTCAGCGATCGTGGAAAATATTGTTTCAGTAGATTTTCCGAGCGCGTGATCACATAATTAATGGATAATTTGGAAATGTACCAGAAAAATAGGATGACCTCTTTACTTTTGAGTTATGGAATGTGAAAAATTAGAAAGTTAAATTATTTTAGTTGAAATCATTATGCACACACACACACACATATACACACACACACACATGTGTGTGTGTGCAGCTTGGAATTTCTCATTATCAATTCTTATGGATTTTTGAAATTTTTAATTTCAATTACGACCTGATAATGTCTTCCCATGCAGTGAACCAAGTTTTCAAATTATCCAGCTATTATAATATGCACATAAAGATTGCATATATATCTTCTCTTAATTTGGTTTATTCCCGAGGTATTTCTGTATTACACTTTTCTTTAATTGGTTCAAAAAATTATGGATCAGATGAAAATTTGATTCATTTCTTGAATGATGCAAGCGATATACATGATTTCCTTCCAATCACTTTTTGCTTTTGCACACAATCCTGACATGACATCCTGAATCCTGTTGAAACTTAATGACGATTGTTACTGGAAAGATGGATGTGCCAAAGCTTCCATTTGTTCCAAATATTTTAATTATTTCCGGGATTCTTTAAATTCCTATAAATCACGCAAACTCTCCAGACACTTCTTAGCTGACATCCAATCCCATATCATAACACTAAATTTGTGTTTAATTGTAAATGTCATGCAATTAGGATGCAAATCCTCTATGCTTCTTTGGCTTAGATATCTTAGATTATCACTGCTGTACCAGCTGATTAAGCTACAGATTACTTTATCCCACAGGTAAAATTGAAATGTTTTAATCAGTTTAAACATTTCAATATGCGTTTGAGAAAAAAAAAGGCCTTTCTGTGCATTCTGGTCATAAGACCTATTTTTTGTAGTCTACGATTAAGTCGAAAAGATATTACCCTTTGCATTTCATTCTTCAAGTTTATTTTATATTCTGTGGAATGGTTTTTCTTTTATCTTAGTATCTCAATTCCTCTATTATCAATTGTGGTTTTACACATTCTGCCTTTACCAGTCTAATTTTATTGTGACTGAGTATCCTTATACGTTGAAAGAATTTAGAAATGCCTCTCCTTTAATTATGTTTCCATCAATTTTTTTTTTCGTTTTTAACCTTGTTCATTTAGCAATGCAATTTTACAAAGCCTTCTACGTGACCAGTGATCTCTGTGAATAATTTATTTAACATAATTATGTTTTATTTCACTAAATGAAAAATAAAATTCTTATAAATTCCGTAACTGATATAACATAAAATATCTCTAACAGTTTCATAGCATTCATCTAATACAGGGGTCGCCAAAGTGGTCTATATAGACCCCTAGGGGTCTATTTAACAACAGTAGGGGGTCTATATAGACCCCTAGGGGTCTATTTAACAACAGTAGGGGGTCTATTTGACCCAAGGGGTCGAATGGGGGTCTATTGGGACTCGAAGGAAAAACAGTTCTTAATACGCAAATCACACATATCTAACTGAGTACGTAAAAATTTAAAATATTTTTATAATTGACTTAATATTATATTCTTTATAGAAAATAAAATAATAAATCAGAAAACAATCTGCCCCATTTTTCCTTATGTGTTTTCGTATGTATACCGTGACGTCACAACTTGACCTTGTGACCAGTTTGTGAAACTTTACGACCTTGTGAGCAAAAATATGTGAAACTTTACGAAATGGCTCAGCCATTTATGCTGGCGTTTCCAAGTTCGTATATGGTTGAAGCCGGTTTCAGTCACGTTAATTCATTTTTAACTAAAAACAGAAATAAATTAAATGTGGAGCTTCGAGGGGATTTACGGTTAAAATTGACTAATTTCGAACCCAATATAGCGAACCTTGCCAAGAAACACCAGGCACACTCATCTCATTAAGAAGTAAAAAATCTGTAGCTACTTTACTTACTGTTTCTGATTTATTAAATATTTAGACTAATATATAGTTTTATTTTAATTACCTGAAAATTACCTTTGTGGGGGTCTATGGAGATTTCGAAAAATTATATAGGGGGCGATGATCAAAAAAGTTTGGCGACCCCTGATCTAATACAATGAAAAAATTCTCTCACATCAAGCTTGGGTTTGTGCCAAAATAAAAGGACATCAGATTATCTCTCCAAATATTGGTGTTGATTCACTTCATTCAAATGAATGAAAAGTACCTAAGTAAATTAGATGTTCTTTTTATGGTTAATTGATTATAACTATTGCTAGAATTGAGCTAATTAAACATACTTTATTGCTTTATATTATACATTAAAATATTTTTCAATTGGTATATAATTGGATGAGGATGATATTACTCTAAAATTTGTGAATACATTAGCCATTAATGTTTGAAAATACATTTCGATCAATGGTTCAATATATAATCCCTCATGGACAAAAAAATTAGCGCACGAAGAAATAATTGCGGGATCGTAACGAAACTTGGCATGAGGGTGTATGTCGGAGAGATATGCAAATGATTAGAAATGCAGCTTGATTGCGTATTACGTATAGCCGGTAGAGGGCGTTTAACGTCGTTCTCCATGGAGTATAAAACAGGTAACCAAAAATTGTTTGAGTGTGCTGATTCTTTTCCAAAGGAAGAGATGAGGTAGATATGCCATTACTCCGTTTTCGAAGACAATACGAGCAGCTGTCGCAGTTTGAGAGGGGGGAGAATCATCGGCATGATGGAATCTGGGTGATCAGCTAGGCGAGTAGCTCGTTAATTAGGCCACTCTGATTGTGTTGTGAAGAGGTGTTGGGATCAGTGGATCCGAGAGATGTCATTTACATGAAGACCAGGCTCAGGACGCCCTCGACAGACCAGTCGTCGAGAAGACCGCCACATTGTAAGAAATGCACGCGTACAGCCAACTGCTTCATCGACCGCCATCCAGGCAAAGGTAGCACCTTCATTCGGGACCACTGTGACTTCACGAACCATACGAAGGCGCCTGACTGAAGGACATTTGGGATCGCGGCGCCTATTACGTGTGCTACCCTTGACACCCACCCACCGACTCCTCAGTTTGGAGTGGTGCCGCGCACGAGGAAACTGGACTGCAGTGGAATGGAATCAGGTCGTCTTTGGTGACGAATCCAGATTCAATCTCAGCAGTATGACAATCGTGTTCGTGTGTAGAGACCCAGTGGTGAACGCATCAATCCTGCATTTGTTTTACAAGACACACCACTCCCACAGTTGGTGCGATGGTATGGGGTGCCATTGGCTACAATACACGGTCACCCCTAGTACTGATCCTAAGCACCATGACAGCCCAGCGCTATGTCCATGATATCCTGCAACCACATGTGTTGCCACTCATGCAACGGCTCCCAGGAGCCATTTTTCAACAAGACAATGCTCGGCCTCACACGGCAAGGTTGTCACAAGACAGTCTCCGCACTGTTACTACCTTTCCTTGACATGCCCGATCCCCAGATTTGTCTCCAATCGAGCATATATGGGATCATTTGGGACGGCGAGTTGGTCATTCCACGAGTTTGAACGAACTAGAGGGAAGGTTACAGCAAAGATGGAACGAAATGTCTCAAGACATCATAAAAAACTTGTATGCCTCAATGCCGGATCGTATCGCATCATGCATTCGCGCTACAGAGGGATCAAAAGGGTATTAAATCCTCCATTCTTTTTCCTTTTTTCTCTAAAATAAATTATCATTTTTTCTTTGATTTTCTAATCATTTAGTTATATCAAAGTAGTCAATACGTATGAAAAATTTCGATTCATTTTGACGACTCCTTCTTGGTGCGCTAATTGTTTTCCATGAGTATAAGGCAGGTTATATATATGAGATATATAAGGTTATATATTCATGATAGGGCAATGACTCTACAGTTTTTAATTTTCTAGTTTTCAAACTTATTCTTCTTGTGAATCCTTTCTAATATCCAAAAGAAATTGTCAAACACATTTTGTATTTGTTCATGTTATGTTATTTTTGTTTCCTTGATATTGGATACTTATATTTCCTAGGTATTTTTAAAAAAAGATTTTTTATTTTAAATTTTATGAGAATTTAATTGATATACATTTTTAATATGTTGTATGTTTTGATTTGTTACTGAAAAGTTAATACATATGCCTGAGCTCATTTTGGAAAGAGTCGCAAGGAATATTATATACAAAATGTTATAAAGAAAAATTGATTTCTTAGTCCAACTATTCAACTAGATGTATGAATAAATCTCAAATAATTCAAAAAAAATTGTTAAAACATTACCACAAAAATAATGCCATAACCGTAGTATGACTGATTTGAAACGAAAAATATGTTTAATGTGTTATTTGTAGTTTATGAAGAATTTTTATTAAAAATTTTAAAATACTATAAATCCTACTTTCGATTATCATCTTAAATGTATGTTATTTAACTTGATATTAAATGTCGACTTATTTTTTGGGAATCTCACTCCTAATTTTATGAGTATTTTCAAAGAAAAAGAATATACACAAAATAATCGATTTCAAAAACAAGGTAAATGAACTATTTGGAGAAAATACAGGGGACCATCTATTCTCAAATAAACCACTCATTGAACTACGATATATTCAGAAACTTATAAAATTACTAAATTTTGATGAAAAAACAATACCTTTACATGGCTGTAATATTTTTCTGTGCACCGAATTTTTGAAACTCTTATAGTACGAGAAAAAAAAATCACATATGCCCTTCATTTATTACGTTTATGGTCATTTCCCACAGAAGTCATTAGTGTGCTAAGAACGAAATAAGCTCAAGCTCTGAGATCACACAAGATGTTTTTGGTGCTGCGAAGTTTCAGCTGAAATTACCTCTTACAACTTTCACCTCTTCTCAAAGAAGAAAAAGCACCTTAAAAGGACATCACTTTCATTCTGACATCTAGGTAAAATATGTCATTAAAGTCTGGTGTCGTCAATAACAAGCATAAATCTCCTACGAGGATTGGTCCGTATAGAAACAAATTGGTATATTCGTGGAAAAAGATAAGAACTATAGCAAAATGATAATAACTCATTGAATGGAAAATGCATGAAATTTTCAGATGCTCAGAAATTATTAAATTTGAGTAATAAATAAAAATATTTATAATCAAAAAAGCATTCCTTTTCAATCAAGCCTAGTACAATAATTCATCTATGAGTAGATAAGTTGATGTAAAAATTAAATTGGTTTTAATTTCTATAATATAGAAAATAGTGTAACGAGACTTATTTTTATTATGTCAAAGTGGAAATAGATTAAGAGCAATAGGGTATTGAGAATACGATTTAGATATTTTGTGAGACGAAATAAATGACGTATATATATATTATTTACATGGGTTTTAAATGTCATTTGATGGACGATATATAGAATGAAAGCTTATGTAAGCAAGTTACAAAACATCACACAATTCAAAAAGAATTTTTCCAATCATCAAATACAACTTATTTTTGTATTTTTGACAGTAGAAAGATAATTTATAATTTTAAGTTTTCAGATTGGGGTATCAAAAAACATTGTAAATTTCTATAAAATAATATCGAATTATGTTCATAGCATAACTTCTACATATAATAAAGATATTACTAGTAACAGCCAGTGGACGATTTCATGATTTCCATCGATGTGCCAACCATTGAAGCAAGAGTCGATCCGGTGACTCCAAAATTCAAATCCTTAAAGTAATTCAATCTTTATATTAATTAAATTTTATACATTTTTTTTTGATTTCTTCGAGGCTGCATTTGCTTATGCATATTTTTAGACCGAAAACAAGCTTTGTTACTATCGGTGAAACCGAGGAAATTCTGTTTTCAATCTATCATCCTTTGAAAGTCATTATGAAAGAACATGATGCAGAAGCTTCTTTTTCACAAATATTGAAACCTTTTAGGTATTAAAAATATTCAAGTCTTTTCGTGAAATCAATGTTGTCCACACTGAAAAATATGACATAAATAACTGCCATACAAAATTTCTTATTAGTTAGTTTGTTACATTTAGAAGAAACACGACGACTATTGGTGGCATACCTTGTAATTTTGAACCTCATTCAAGTGACGAAGATGATACCTAGCTGACACATCCGTCTCCAAACTTCAAAATCAAACTCAATAGGAGCATTTGAGATATCGACATAATTAAAATACATGAGCCTTACTACATAGAAGGTATTCAGTGGCATCAGGGCTCGAAAGCACGACTCGACGGAAACGACTTCAGCAAGGAGTTCGAGATCTTTTATCGATAGACTATCACTTCCATACGAAGTTTATTTGAGTATAAGAGATAAAGGTTTTTGCTTATAGGAAACAATTCTGAAAAATTTAAGACTGGCGTATTTAAATGAATATTACCAACAATAAAATTATTACGACTTTTGGAGTGATTAATTCGTTTTCCTAAGTGTAAGTGGATATTGTAAGACACGTTGTGAACATGCCTTTTTAAAATGAGCTTTTAGTACAAAAAAAAATTAATTTTTCACTTTAAAGAATTCGTACATATTTTCGTGGAAATAGTGATTGAAAGTTATGTATTATCTCTCTCATGAATCATGCAATATTCATGTTTATTTTTCCCAACTCTAAGCTGGCACCTTCACTTTAATCGTCTTCAATCCTCCATTTAATACAAAAGCTATTTTAAAATTATTGTCTTATCATTAACTAACTAATCAAAATTATTTAGTAGCTTAGTTCTTGATAATTTCCTATCGTTGCTATTGTTTTTTTTCTTTTCTCAAAAACCTATGTATTGTAAAGCAAAATACTTTTTTATAATGATGCATCAAATATTCATAAGTAGTTTAATAATATAATATGGTTTGGGAGAAATTCTCTGCAAACCAGAAAACTCCAAAATGAGCTTTAACTGCGTAAAATATAAATTTTGGATGAAAATATCAAGTATTATACAATGTGCAGAAGAATTGATAATTAATTATCACAAACGTGTTTAAGAATAAATGAAAGGAAAAGAAAACACCATGGATTCCTTTAAAAAGATTAAGATAAATTCTAAATTTTTTATTTCATTTTTCTTTCGAAACTAATCAATATTTCATTGAAAGATGATGGTACATGACAATTTTTGTCTGTTCAGATTATCCCGAAAAAACTCTCTACCTTCATTTACCAATGTTAGTTTCCCTTTTGAAAATATATATTCGTAAAGTTTTGAAAAATTTTAATGGAAACTACACATAATTGCTTTTCAATTTATTCCATATCTTCCGTATTTTACTTCTTATCAAATGATTTTAAGCAGCCTTTATAATAAAAATGAACATTTAGAGATGTTGAAAAAAAGAATTTATCCTTAACAAAAGTTAACAAATATTTTCAACCATTAAAAGTTATTGCTGGAAATGTAAAAAATGCCGTAAATATGATTATTATATTTATGAAAACATAATAGGAGTCATTTAGAATATTTAATTCTACTTTGACATTTTTCTTGGAAATTTAAGAAATTCATTTAATGGTTTTATATGAATAATTCTGCAAAATGTAGTCAAAGTATATAAAAGAAAGTATTTAGACTTTCGTTTTAATTCTAAATGCTTTTTTTATAGGATGAAGCATAAATAATATTCTGAACATTGTAGAAAACTTTCACTTGAGGAAAACTAAAACAGAACGAAAGAGTTAATATGACATGTATAGTTATATTAAATGTAAAGTAAGCATTGATATATACAAGTACACTTTCATCTATTTATAATATTAGATTCATATTTTTATTTTAATCGAGTAGTATTCCACAATAAAAAAATATTTAATTATTCACTTTCCTTTTACTGCTTTTTATTCCCCTTATTAAATTGTACATAATTTAGGTGCAGATGTATTCTCTAAAGAATGACTCGACTTACTTAGAACTTACTTATTATTTTGACAACTTATGAAATCTTAAGAATTAACGTATTAAAATATACATATTATTTTAGTTTCTTAAATATTAAAAAAAAAAATTACTGGAGTATTTTTATAAAAATTTATTTCAATATAAAATATAACATCATATTATCTAGTATATCATTTTAAATAATCCTGAAAATTCAAAACATTCGTGATAAGTATAAGACAAACAAAATGTCTCCAGGGATTCATCATATAATTTTATATTTTTTACATTTTGAAATTATATCTCATGTTTCTTGAAAGGCTATCAAACACAAATAGTTTTCAGTCAAACAGTTTCAATTCAAATTCGCTATAAATAAAACACAGTAAACATTTTCCATTTGTCTTAATATCAGTTTTATTAGCTAGACTTATTTTACGAGTTCTGTACTACATAAATTTAGTAGATATTTGCAGAAGTAATAACCTGCTCGTCCTTTATAACCTGTTCAAAGTTCTGTAGCAGCATACGACGATTAGAAATTGACGGATCTTCAGACGCATCAAATTCCACCAAATAGCTTTTTCTTATGAATGTTTCGACACGCGCGACAAATTTACGTCATCTATAAAGTACGTTTTTATATTAAGAAAATTATAAAATTTAATCAATATTCAACGCTATTGCATTCCCTTTAGAACGAGCAAAATGATAAGATACACATATTATATATATATATATATATATATATATATATATATATATATATA
>BMAW01002714.1:64211-77146 GCA_019974015.1 Nephila pilipes | reverse complement strand
TATATATATATATATATATATATATATATATATATATATATATACATACAGGGCGCTTACATCTCTCTTTAAATTAACTTTTTATCTTCAGTATTAAATGTTTTGAAAGCGTCAGAAAAGTAAATTTCTTGTTAATTAATACTCGAAATTCCGTGATACTACATTTAATGTGTATTTTTTTCTTGTAACACCTTACCACTACATTAGCATACGAAGAAATTTCTGAAAAGAACCAATTCCATTTAGAATCAAGCGATTTTCATGAAAAGGAATGATTTGTATGTATATTAGAAAAATCGTTTGTTCGTAGAGTTAAATGACGAATATAACAAAGAAATTATTTCACACTCATTATTAACTCTAATCTTCTAGTTAAGCACAATAACGTCATATTATTTAATGTATTATATTTTGACAAGGACTTATTCGATAACAATGCCTTGATGTTAAATATTCAATCAATGAATTCCTTTTATTCGATTAAAACTAATAGTAATAATGCATAGGTCTTAAATTATAATTTGTCACAAATATTTTTGTGTGGAAATAAGGTCGTAATAAGAAGCAATCTGTAATTTTACTAAGCGAATTTTTTATCTTATAATGCTATTATGTTCAAAGCATTGTCGTGAAATACATTTTACTTAAATCCATATTTTGAAAAAAATTATTTACACATTCACAAAAGTTGTTGTACCTTTCATCTGGAAACTTTACATTTCCCTTCATTTAAATTTTTCATCATTTTATCACTTTATAATAAATTATTTTTTTTATATATAATATATATATTATTTATTTTTCTATGCGCCTTTGAAATGCTCATTTTTCTGCTTAACAAACTCATCGTTTCAATAAGTAATGTTATTTATCCCCTAGGAAAGAAGTTTGTTTTAAATATATATATATATATATTTAAACAAATACAACTTACAACTTATTACCAACTTACAACCAGAATACAACTTATTACCAACCAATTGTTTGCATCCTTTTACATTTTATTACCAATCAAACAATGAATTAAATCTTTTTTCAATTTATATGGTGATGATGTGTTATATTTTTTTCATTTTGAGGATGTGATATACATCTTGAAGCTTAAAGAAAATTCCGTCTTACTACTCGCATATTTGAATCTTCATTTCTTTAAGTTTTGTAAGTAATTTTTATATTTTGATTTGTTGATAATTTTCAGAATTATAGATTTTATTTTGTAAATTTTATCGTTGAGATTTTTTGCATTTTTTAATCATTGAACTCTTTTGTAATTTGGATTTCCCAATTCAGCCTACCAGGAATTATAGATTTTATTTTTGTAGATTTTATCGCTGAATGTGTTTGTATCTTTTAATCATGAACTCTTTTGCAATTTGGATTTCCTAATTCAGCCTACCAAGTCGCAAAGGGGGAAGGTTGGTACCATTGGACTAGTTTAACCCCGCTTAATCGGTCCTCAGCCCGATATTGCTTTTTGACTTGCTGGGTTCAATATTTTCATTTATTTTTCTTTCATTGTTACATTTCTTTCTGGATTTTTGACTTTTTAAATATTTTAAATTATTATTTTTTCATAAATTTTCAGTATATATATATATATATATATATATATATATATATATATTTACGTACAATTACGTACAAGATCTTACGTACAATTTAAATCTATAATTTTAGACGTTAGAACAGTTTTATTACTTGAAAACACAAAAGATTAAATACATTAACTTTTAAGTAAAGTCATGACGATATATAATACGTAGTTAACAAATCCTTATTAATAACTTACTCATCACTTCCGAGTGGATATAATTAATGCATTTTAGTCTCGTCATTCAAGAGAAAATTATAGTTTATGAGCACGACGCATTCTCATTACAGATGTATGATTACTACACAATTTAAAACATCATATTTCATCAGAGTTTCTTGGATTGAATTATAGGAAGATTGAAAATGCACCAAAACATATTCTGTTCACTGACAAATGAGCATTATGGTATCACGGATAGATTTATGGGAAGAGGGAAAATTTACCAAATTAGATTCGCTAGTATACAGAGGAATTATTCTTATATAAATGTTGAAAGAAAGAGAGTCAGTGTTTCAGAAAGTAGAGACAAGTATTTGAAAAAATAATCAGTTCGACATGTTTGGCGCTAGATCGATGAAATATTTTTTTTTGAAAATAATAAAATATAATGGTTGGCATTATTTCTAGTTTTGCTAGAATAAATTTAAGTATTTTAATACAATCTGAGAATACTCTAAATATGTCCATATTTTAATGTTATACAACGTTTAATTTAGTAAATAATAGATAAAGCATTATTTCGTATCAAGTTAAGGATGAATACCAAAAATACTTAAATTTTTTTAATATACGAAGCTTCGTGTGTTTGTAATTTTAAATTAATTTTCTCATCAATTTTACTTTTAAAATAATTTTTTCTCAAAATGCATGCAAATAATAAGGCATATAATTAATTAACTGAATAATTCAAACTAAATTCATTGCTGTACATTATTCTGCAATTCATTATAAAAGTAATTACATATTTTCTTTCAAAGAAAATATATATTAAAACACAATTTACTTCCTTTACAGATTTCTCAGGGTATGGTGAACAGAAATAAAATATTTTTGGCAGCATTTAGCTTAGAATCTAAAAAAAAACCTTGCATATCCAGTCAATTTTAAATCTCTTAGAGCTTCTTAAAGTTGAGACAATTAGAGTTTGAATTCTTTTCAAAGTGCAGAAAATTTGAAACAAAATGATACTTCATAAAGTTCTAAATCGAGTAATTAAAATTACATGTAGGTTACTGGAATCAATCCAAAATCATTAACTGTATAAATGGTATAAAAGAATTTGTAACAAAAGAAATACTCACACACACACACATATATATATATCTTGTTAATAGTAATAATACTTTTATGAAAGTTACCAATAGTGATAAAGAAATTTCCAAAGGACTTAAAGATTTATATAATAAAAGAATTCCATATTATGAATACGGTAAAATTTCCTCATAAAAATCCTAAATTTCTCAAGGGACTTATTAAATTTAGAACAGTGACTAAGAGTTTCAATACTTAAGTTATTAAGCGGCTAATGTCTTGCAAAATATCTTACAGAAAATTAAAGATAGCTTTGCTCAGACTGCTTTTATAAGAAAACAATTGTGAATTTATTAATTATGTTAATGTTGATGAGAAAAGTAATTAGTAATTCAGTACCTTGTTAGAAATTTTAATTTCTTGTTGATCTTACTTTAAAAAGAAAATTATGTTTTTTATAATGTTAACAATGTAAACACACAAATTAAAGGAACATCACTGGGTAGTACAAGAAGCAAGATTCTTACTAAAATTTATTTAAATTTTTTAAACAAATTTTACAAATAGCAATAAATTTCTTTTGTTTAGATACATGTATGACCTTATAATTCTCAAAATTAAATTTAACGCAAAATGTAACCTGGAATGATCATTTTATATTTCTTATTTAAATCTGATTAAAGCTAAAACAAACAAAAAAATTAATATTTCGTGCTTCTGAACAAGATGCACTATTATGCGTTCCATATAGTTTTAAATATTTACCTCGAAGTATTTGTTTAAAAATGCAATACACTTTACGAAAAATATCTCTAAAAATTAGTCATTTTAATGCAATTTAAAATATATTTGGAGCAATACATTCCGATATCAATGAAGCAGTGGAACTCGTGCAGTTTCTAAAATTGCAATAATTTCCTGCCTTTTCATGGAACAGCGCAAAAAGAAATACCTTGCATGAATTTCTATAAAACTTCAAAGTAGGACACATATTTTACTAAGAATAGAATCCGCATTAAATATTTTACAAAGTAATAAAAATGAATGCGCAGAATTATGAATATTCAGATTCAATCATTTCCTTTGAGATTTTTTCAAGATGAAATACAGACATGATTGCGCCAGACGGTATTCGTATCAGTCTAATTCTTGTTTTATTCATTTTATATTGGACTGGAAATAACTAGTTAAATGAGGAAAATAAGATACCCTTTAAGGGGCAAGGCATTTTCTTTGTTTAATTTTATTACCTTTTTGAGCTTATTGAGAAATATATATGTAAGTATCTCATTATTTGAATACATTGCGAAAGTTTCGATTTGCTTCTCAAATATGAAAATAAAAAATGCGGTAAAAAGAATATTCATGTTTTTTTATTATGTGTATATTAATTCCATTGCATGTAATTTGATATTTTTACATGATTATTCTCTTTAACAAAAAGCGAATACATTTTTGATCAAAAATTTGTAATTATGTAAATGATGTTTGGCATCATTCCTATAAACCTAATAAAATTACAAAACAAAATTATATGAAAGTGCATATTATATCATTATTTTTCTTTTCTATAAATTTAGCTGAATAAATTTCTTCTTTTCTTCTTGTATTTTTCCGGAGTATTTTTTAAAGGATTCTCATGAAGTCGTACGTACATTTAAAAATTATCTGAGATTCAAATTGAATTAATTAATTAATAGATAAGTTACATAAAAGTAATTTAAAACCATAAATATTTCAATTAAATACAAAAGAAAGATCAATTCAAAAGCGGTATAAATGGAAGATATATTTCTTTTTTAATTTCTTACAAAACCGCATTGTTTTAAAACTCCAAAAATTATAAATATTTTACTTGCGATTTTGTTAATTAAAAGTCGATTTCATGCAATTTTAGTATTAAAAGAAGCTGGGAACATACTTCACCAAAATAATAGCACTTCATATTAAACATTTAATAACTTTCACAGCATAAGCTTTGAAAATTGTGCAAAATTAATATTTTAGCAAGATAACAATTCAATAACTCATATGGATAAACAGAAAAAAAATAATGAGAAGGTAATTTTATTGATAACCATACTTTACCTGGTGGGAAAATAATACAATTTATTTTTATTAATCACTTTGAAATGTGTATTTCAATGAGACATGTTATTAGTTTAACAACATTTATTTACATTGAAACAAAACAAGCAAACATAATAATTAAACTTTATTTAATTTAGCATTTGAGTTGCACTTATCACGTTTATTAAAAAAAAAGTAATAATCCAGATTTTGGTATTGGGAAAAATTCAACAATGGTCACAAAATCTTCATTTTTAACTATATTAGGCTTGAACATATTGAGATATGTTAAAAATTGGCACGACCTTAAAACAATTAACGTTTAATTTAACTCGGCACTACTAGCGCAAGAAACACAAACAGAAATACTCGCGCAGGGTATCTCAAACCCATGTGTTACTTCCATTTTCTACCTTGGAATCTTTTCAAAAAGGATAAAAAAAAAAACAGCATTCAATTAGCAGAATTTAATTGCAAATATATAAAACTTACCTTTAGCTTCCACATTTTATGCAAATGCATGCCATTTGTTCCAAGCAAGTATAAAAGTAGACTAATACAATTGTAAATATTTGTTAAAAAATAACACTTACACTTTGTCTGCACATTTTCTGTAGATACATACCATATATTCCTTGAATATGTGTTTTTCAAAGGTTTCACAAATAAATTTAGTTTTTCGGTCCTTTTAACTAGGGCATTTATCACCTCAAGTCCTTTGACTTTTCTAACAGGTAATGCGATGTCTTCAGCTTCGGATCCTACTTTATCTTAAGGCCGCGGTAGCTTAGTGGTCAAGGTCTTGGAATCGCGGCTGGCGGTTTTCGTTCAGTCGCGGGTTCGATCCTTGGCTTCCAAAGACCCGCCGTGTAGCCGGGGCTGATGCAAGTGAAATTTGTTCCGGGCCCAATGTCCTCCCGTTTGCGTGGTGTGGATGTTAGAAGAGGGGGTGCCAGTTCGGATGTTGTCCTCGTCACTTGACCGTGGTTCAAAATTACGAGGTACGTCGCCAACAGCCCTCGTGTTGTTTCTAGTGTGACGTTAATAAAAACTAAAACTAAATATCCTAGTTTATCTTTTAAGCTTCATGAAAAAATTGCCTGTTGTCTCCTATTTATTCTTCTACAAGCATGAATCTCAAATATTTTTAAGATAATTGTCCTGTTTGATTTTGAGATGGGGGTTTCTTCGTAGATAACAAAAGGGTGGAGGAGCATTTATAACTGAAACGTTCAACAACGAAAAAAATATAACCTTGGGCCAACAATTACATTTTCCAGCTGCAGAATATGCTGCGGCCATTTCTTCAACAGCATCAACCATGCTTTTAGTTAAATTATAAAATGTGATTATCTCATTTTTTTTCAATTCTTTTAAAGATGGATCTATTGCGTCAGCATTATGCATTTCTGAAAGTAAAGTAAAATAACATTTATATTTTTCTTTGGTGTATATGACACAATTTTTGTTTGTTTTGGAAACAAGACAAGGAGGAATAAATTATTTCTTTCCCTTGAAATCAAAGATGTTGAAGGAATTTTTTTGATATTTTTTTCATGGTTCCAACAATAGTTAATTTTTTTCTGCAAAAATTCTTGCGACAGAGGTTAAGATGTATACCAGTAATTTACTGTCAAATTATGCCCCGAATTATGAAGTGGTTCTATTGGACATTTTAAAACGTTTTTCTGAATTTCACTTGGTGTGTGTGTGTGTGTGTGTGTCATCAAATTTTCGATCGTTAATTTAACCAACTTCCCATCAAGCTAGAAATCTGAAACCTTGGGAATCGTTCTCACTAGCCTAACAATACGATATTTGGACATTTGCGACAAGTTTTAGCTAGTATTTTCTTCAATAATGCAGTTTATCCCAACCACTTGGCGCGATTTCAAAAATTGGCATCAAACTTGGCGATTTTTTTGTTTGGCTGAACGTTAAGTCCGTAAAACGGACCAGGGTAGCCACATTTGGCAAAATACTGCCAAATAATTCTTGTCGCCAAGAGTGATTGGGTTGAACTGCATTCCAACCATTTAATTTACCGAATTAATTAATTAATTTTAGTTACTTTTAACGTTTTTATGTATTTCACTTGGTTCGTGTTTCTGTGTGTGTGTGTGTGTGTCATCAAATTTTCTATCGTTAAATTAACCAACTTCCCATCAAGCTAGAGTTCTGAAATTTCGGGAACCGTTCTTACTTGCCTAACAATGCAATATTTAGATATTTGCGACCAGTTTTAACTAATATTTCAATAATCTTTCTTAATAAATTTTGCCACTATATAAAAACGTTGTTTTTAAAAACGTTGGTTTTTATCTCGAATTATTTCAACACTACTTGGACTAATATTTATTTCAAATGGCATTTGGCTGATTACCAGTGTACACTTCTGTCATAATGAAACCAATATGTCTTATAGTTTTCCTTTTTAATGAGTTCTAACATCATCAAAGCGCAGACATGTTATAAGAAAATTTAAATGGTTTGCAGTCATAGTTTTCAAGAAAATCTCAATTACGGTGTCGTTTAATACACAGAGATTTCTTCCACGTTTACTTGTGATGATTTATGTGCGTGTGTACACTGAAAATATATAACCATTCAATAAAAGATATTATTTCAGCTTCGCCAGTTTCGATAGAATCTCTTTCTCGTGAAAAATAATCTTTTATTGATACAATAAAAATATTTGTGCATTTTACAATAGTTCGAATCAATTCAGGAAATATTAGTAAATGTCATGCTTCTATAACTATAATGACATGTTTTGAAATACATGCATTTCCAGGAAGTTTTGTAATAATGTTTTTTTGAAGACACTCTAACAGGAATTTCTCTTTTTTTCCAAGCTGTTTCTTTATCCCTTCCTATAAAGCAACTGTTATCATATTCTACATCGTCATCTTCTGAATCTGAGTCAATTTCCGTAGAAGAATCATGATTACCGTATTATTCCACGTCTTCTGGTTATTTATTACCATCGTTAAATCTTTCTTCATCCGAAGATACTGTATTCATTAAATGTCTTAAATGCTGTGTTTCTTCATCAAATTAAAAGGAAACGCTCCATATAGAACAAAAAAATTAGAAAGGCGTTCACGATTCTTATAACTATAACTGAAAAGCTCGCGCAGGGTGTGACATACCGGGAGAGCTGACAAACAAATATTTATTCTTATAATTCGCTCACTGGTTCTTTCCCTTCAAGGATATGACCTTAAAGTCAGATACAAGAGGAATCACCAATTTTCCAAGAAAAGGTAAGAAGAAACATTGAAAAAAGCGGGGAGGTGGGTATGTAATACACTGCGCGAGTAATGCCGGGTTAAACTCCTAATTATAACCCAAAAGGTAAGCTTCATTAATTTCCATACTTTGTGCCAAAAATCATTTCGTTGTTTTCTATTTATTTGCTTAAATTCTGCATAACATCTTCTTAAAATTTCAAATAAATGAGATATTATTCTTAAAAGTGGTGAAATAATATGATTTCAAATATTACTTATAATAAACATAGTTCCATACTGTATTGAAATCCATATGAAATATAAACACCCTTTCTTCCATAAAAGCACATTTTCATTTCACTTGTATTTTAATCAGGGTTTCTTCTTTAGTTATGAAAATACAATTCCTCTTCATTTTCTTTCATTTATAATTGCTTATTTCATTCATTTTTTACACTATTTTTTAAATTAGACATTTTGATACACTTTAATTTAAAATTGAATTAATTACGGTATTTATAGATAAGTTTTATTTAATTAATAATATATAATTTAATACGTTCGAAAAGTATTGACACTAGTATAATTATGAATTTCAAATATAATTTCTTTTTTCATTTGTAGTAGCAGATATTGTTTTTTTGTTGACTTTCAATAACAATTTTGGGGAAAAAAATTATTTTACTCTTGATTACTCCCCTTTTCACCTGTAAAATGTAATAGGCTTTTTAACTGTTAAAGGGGGAACGTTTAATCATTAGCTTACGAAAACACCGGCGTGTTAGGAAGTAAAAAATAATACATCACTTTTTCTTTAAGTTTTTACATAATTTCTTTACGAGAAAAATAAGTCTTTATAAGTATATTCGTCCTATTATTGTGTGCTCGAATAGCTCATATTTACGTATATCTTAGTAATGTAAATTTTAGCGCCATCTAAGGCACCCTATCTCGAAACTGATGTATCAGTTAGGAAAGTTCGAATTTTCCTCATCTGTACCTCTAAGAATATTAAAATTACAAATAAATCCACATGTAATTAAAAATATTTTTTGTTTGTTTTAACTAAATACATTTTTCTATATCAAATATATTAATTAAATTACTTCATATTTTAGTTCCAAATTAAATAAAGATTATGTGAAGAAATTTATAATGCAGAAGTTCACACTCTAAAAGCATTCATATAATCTATAAGAACGATTCACATGTATAATATTGCATATCCAAAAATATTATATGTTCAAATGCATGATACTTTCTTGCTCATAATTTGAAGCATTAGTATCAAGCTCTCAAAAAATAATCTTTCAAATTCGATTTACTTAAATGTTTATTGTATATTTAAACATGTATGAGATGTTAATTGTAATTCATATGACGGGATTAATTTGAAGCAATGTTTAAGATATATATTATTCATAAAGATTTCATTTTCATTAAACTTTTTTAGGACTTTTTATCTCTAAAATTACTTACTATTTCATTGGCGTTTCAAACATGTATATCAATATTTAGAGTATTTCATGATTTAAATAACCTCCAATCCTTGAAAACAATACACTGAAAATCTGCAGTATAAATGAATTATTTTAGTTCTAACAACTAAAGCCATATTTAGTCACGCTGGCTAAAACAAGGGAGACTTACATCAACAGAATTCTTAATTAAAGTAAGCTTAACACAATGGCACTCTTTTCTAAAGTAAACGCCTATCTTATTATCATGAGTTAATACTTCTCGAATGGTAACACAGGTAACCCAGTTGGGTAATAATTAAAGAGCATTTTGTTGGTGTCAGTCCAACCATCTAGGGAGAGTTAATAAAACTAATACAATTCAGTTGGGCTAAAAAGATTTCCAGTGGATGATAGATAATTAATTAGATTCGGAACTAATGTAAAGATCACCGATTTATAATTAAGCAGCTAATTAAGTGCCCTTCACTCAAAGGAAGTGGTTCTCTCTTTTCCGGTGTTATAGGATAAAGAACAGCGGATGATTTGAAAATAAGCTATGCTTATCAAATTGTATAGCTTCCATGTTTGTTAAATATGTGATTGAGAAATATTATAATTGTAATAAGAAAATATTTTTACAGTATTAATTTGTTTAGTTTAATTTAGTTTTTGTTAACGTCGCACTAGAAGCAACACGAGGGCTATTGGCAACGGACCTCGTAATTGTGAACCATGGTCAAGTGACGAGGACGCCACCTGTGCTGGCATCCCCCTTTCCTACAGGATTAATTTGCAAAACATTAATCTTATTACTATAGTTTATTTTTTAGAAGTAAAATTATTGCAGTTGGAATGGAAATTCGAAGTAAAATAAAATTCATAAAGGAGATCAAATGAAAAAAAAGGATTGTGTGTGTTTATTAATGTTACACCGAAAAGCAACATGATGGCTATGGGTGACGGACCTCATAATTTTGAGCCTTTGCCAAGCAACGAGGATGACACCTGTGCTATTACCTCACTCACCAAACTTCCAAATCACAAAGACTTAGGATTTCAACCAGATTTTATGTGCATTAGCTCCTCTACATCACAATACTTTAATTGTTACGAAGAAATAAAACAAGATATCCATTCAAAATTTACTCTGCTCATAATTTATCATAATGTACATAATGTTTAAAGTTACTGCTAGTAATGTTATTTTGTTGAAATAAGCCATAGATTAAAGTAACCTATGGTAATATAACGTTTTAGTTATGACTCCCGGGTGTCATAGATATTTAATTGTTGTAAAAAATAATCAAGATATAAATTAATTTTTATTTAATATTCTTAATACTTCTTTGATTAGTGATAATCCAGAGTTATATATCTTCCCAAAGTTTTTGACTTTTTGAAGGCCGGCATTGTTGAACTCAGTAGATGTATCTTATGGAGCCGCCGTATCTCATGTAATCTATGGTTTCCTGAAACCAAACAAATGAAAATTAATGGCTATAATTTACAACATTATAAATTTTAGACCAATTAACAAGCAGAACAAATTTTATGCAGATATCTCGGTTCTGCTTAGTAATAATTAAGGCATTACGATATCTCTCGTACATCATGAGTTAATTCATATTTTAATATTCATAAAAGGAACCTCATTCATTTATTCGTTCAAAATAATTTTTTAAAATAAAAATCCTATCTTTGATTTCAGGAGCTATGGCCTCCTGATAGATGTATGTTGCCACACCTCCTGAAATCGGTGGTATAAATAACGATGTGTAAGAAAACTAGCACCTTACGCTTTCAATTACAACCCCGTCTAGAGGTTCACCGCTTGTGATCTGTAGTTTGCTAATGCATAGTACGTTGAAAATTGCTTGTTTAGAAATCTCTATCACTCCTTAAAATTTACCCATGAGATTCGATATACACTGCATATTTAGTAAAGATATAATAAGCTTATCTTTCCTTATATCAGTATGCTATTTTGGTTGTTTTGTATTCAAATCATTAATTTTGCTCTTTAATACATATGACTCGAGTAGTTTCTTACTATTACGTTATTAAACAATCACATCACAATCCAACAGACAGAGATAATTTAAAATGAACAGGCTATATAATGAAAAACTTTTAATGAATAAAAATGAAACCAATCTGAATAAAAAAAAATACTAAAAAGACGTAGGAAAAGCTCCTGAGCATATGAATTTGAGTTGCTTGTTTTTTAAATAAATTTTACTGTTAAATATTTCATTGCTGCTATCTAAATATATTATACATAAAGGAAGTTAGACATCATGGAGACAAAAGACTATAATTTCATAATGAAATAAGTTAGGTAAAACTTTTATAAGCCAAACATGGATTTTTCAAGCGTTGTACTTAAACACCATTTAATTTTTAATAAGCAATGAATTAGGTATTAACAGAAGAAATTTGTTCAAAACAGTATTTGTTAAGATGAAACATTCTGGTTTTTATTTTTAATCAAACTTCAAAACATATTTAAGTTACTTATTTCCACGAATAATCAAAATCGAACTTAAGAGATACTTAGTTACTCGAATTACTTGGCAATAAGAAACTTTTATCTATATTTTGAATAAAGAATAGACAATAATAATTAAACAAAAGAAATTACTTCTCAAAATTAGAAATATAAAAATAATTCTATGTATTTCTAACAAAATATATTTTATTTTATATAGTTTTTATTTTCCCTCTTAATTATTTGGTATTTGTATTAGATCCTTATCTTTCATTTGCATGTGCTTCACATTAATAAATAATTAATACAGTCTTTTTTTTGTTTATTTACAAACCAAAACTAGATATATTTAGGATTCCACATGACTACATATAAAATTTTCTTTAGAAAATATTATAATTAAAAACATCTGGATGCATACTTACAGACATAGTTCATTTGTTAAAAGAACCGTTCAACTTGAAAGCAAATAGATAAATAACCTTTTTAACAAACAAACCATGATTTTCTAAATCAACATAGTGCAATTAATTTTCGTTATGGAGCTCAATAAAAAACTCTTAATTGATTCTGAGTAATAAGATTATTTATCTTGCTTAGAACATAAGTTATCTATGCGTGTAAGTGTGAAAATAAAACAAGAACAAAGAAAAAGGCAAATTCACATGTCAAACTTTCTTTAAAGAAGCTTACTGTTAATAAGGGAACAATTAATTCTGAGCAACTATTAGAGTATTCTGAAGATTCTATTGCGATATAAGATCGTGCAATGTTTATTTAGAACATCAATTAATAATCAAAAAGGCCATGAAAGTGGGACATAGAAGAATTATTAATCC
>BMAW01002714.1:0-47590 GCA_019974015.1 Nephila pilipes | reverse complement strand
TATTATTTCTTATTAGTATATATTATTAGAACTTATTATTTCTTATTAGTATATATTATTAGAACTTATTATTTCTTATTAGTATATATTATTATAATATTCCTTACTAGTATATATTATTATAATATTCCTTACTAGTATATATTATTATAATATTCCTTACTAGTATATATTATTATAATATTCCTTACTAGTATATATTATTATTTTATTTCTTTTGAGTAAATCTTACAATTTAAGTTAAAACATTTTTTTCCCTGATTCTTAGTCCTATTACTTTCAAGTTATATTCTGAGTCTCCAAATATCCACAAATGAAGAGATGGAGGGAGGGAGGGAGTTATATATATAGAGAGAGAGAGAAAGAAAATTATATATTTAATATCTTTATAAGATATTTGTATTTTATTAGGGAAAAAAATTAGTAATGAAATAATCTAACACTTTAGTAAATCAAGAAAAGCAAAGATGCGAAATGTAAATTTATACATGAAACAATCCTCCTACTTTGCACAATTTGTATAAATGGGACTCATACACTTTTATTCATGAAATGTTATACACTTATCCTTCTCATAATCACTAATATTTACTCAATCACTATAATGGCTTATAATTACTAAATACTGAACTAAATGACAAATGAAGAACATTAGGTTTTATGTGTAAGTTGTCAAGCATTAAATTGAATAAATAATTACACCAATATCAAAAGTTAAGCAGCATTCGTGAAATACAAAAAAAAAAAAAAATGAGTAAGTATTGGTGAACTCATTTGATAGAATTCGCAGAGAATCATCAGAGGAAAGTAAAACTTTGTCTTCATACAAACATTTCAGTTGACGTCTTCACGAGTAAAAATACTTGAGCTTAACGGAAAACTAATAAATATAACTCATTCGGCATAAGAAGTTTTGACGGGTTTTGTACAGTTTATGTACGAAGGATCGTTGTTAACGATTAATCAGAACGAATGGTAGTGCAAATGAACAGGTTTGTGAAAGGAAAAAATTGTTGAAATGTTCGAATCCCTGCATTCGTAAGCCAAAGTGTATCGAATTTGAATGAGTTTCCGTGTGTGATCTCAAGGTTTTGGAAGAAGCTCCAATGAGCGGGAATGTTTAGTAGTTTAATTTTGATGAGTATTTATTAATTTGTACTTTAACACGTATTATTTGACGTTTTACAGCTTTTTTTACTATAAGTAGCTATATAAAGTAGATTCATTAGAACTTTACGGGAAAATTCATACAAAACATTAAAAAGAAAACCTTACATAAATAAAACCTTTTATTCCATGGCCTTTTTTTTTCCTTAATGGTGCTTTTTCCGTAAATGGTGCTTTCCCCTTTTATACCATGGTGCTTTTTCCAAAAATGCATATAATGCTACAAACAAAGAAATACAAATTAGATAGAGAGTTGCCGCTGAGTTGCAACGATGTTAGGTTGTACTCGAAGCTTCAAATATTCTAAGACGAAGCATATAAATAAGATACCTAAATATCTACCTTAGTGATAGTTTTTAATTCTATGATACATTTAGTGAGTGTACAGCATATGTAACACTTTGCTAATAGTGTATATTCTGTAAAGAAAAAAAATATATATGTTCCTTATGAAATATGAGACCCTTTCAATCATTAACTTAATAGTAATTATAAAGCAAAGTATTCTCATTCAAAATTTGAGGAAATAATGTTGACTATTATATAACCCTATTCATCCGCTTGTACCTGTGAAGGAATGGATTCTTTTATCGGGGAGTCGGAGTTAACTAGCTTCTACACGTGGTCAATTTTTACCTTCATACGCATTTGCTAGATTTAATAACTAAGCTCACAGTTAAAATCGAAAACATGAGCTCAAGATCATCAAAAGTTTACAACAAATCATTTGCTTCATATTATATAAAGGTGTGACAATTCGAATGAATATTGCGAGTTACACAGGGCTATTCAAAACGATTTATTTCTGATTTCAATTTTTAATATTTTAAAAAATGAAAAACACAGAATGATAAGTAACGCATGCATACAAAGGAAAATTGTGAAAATTTTATGTTATGAACGATATATGGCCCTCATGCATTCTTCAAGAAACTATTTGACTATAGCTGTTTTTGGATGTTTCATATAGTTATCTTGCAGTCAGATTGGCAACAATGGACCAGATGATTTGATGTCTCACAGCTAGTCTCCATTTTCACCTAATGCGTCATCATGCAGTTTCTTCCATTTGGGTTTGTAAAAGATTAAGTGCATGTACCACTATTATCCACAAATTTAAGTGAAATCTTTCAAGGTCGGTGATATATTTTTATACCACATATTTAGTACCCTAAAAATCTATAAAAAATACCTTTTCCCCCACACTTTCATCTTCAAATGGTAGCTTATAGTTTTATTTACTTAAATTAGATGGCACGTACAGAATAATTAAAAAAAATATAGTTTTGAACCTAATGAAAGTTCCTAACAAGTGGTTATTTTATCCTTTACAGAAATATTACTCAAATGAACTGAAAATTTTAATTTCATCAGCTAACCAATCCACATGTTTGAAACATTATGCATATATTGCTAATTACTCAAAAATATAAATACAAAATATTCTTTTCTTACTTCTAACTAAGTGGTATCAAATTTATGCTTCCAAACACATATAGAGTTAGAGAGCAACAGATGGCAGTACAGAAAATTTCGAATCTGACTGTTATCTGACGGTTCACTTTATTATAGTGAAATATATAGTTCATAAATAGTGATGCAAAACTCAGAATTATTCTTCGAAGAAACGAAATTGAAAACAGGAAAACAAAAAACTCTATGCAAAGTCTTGCAAAGAACAGATGTACCCACCCAATGTGCGCTTTCTTTTATAATTACTATTAAATTACTCAGTTAAATAAAGGAATTAAAATTTAATGATAAAATATAGAGAAATTGATAATAATAAACTTTTCCGAAAATAAAATTAAAGAAAACGATAAATTATTAAATTAAATATATTTAAGATAAATGTAATTAAAATTAAAACGAACAATAAATTACGAAACTGAATATATATCAACTACATGCATTTAAAATTGAAGCAAACGAAAAAATTATTAAACTGAATATATTTAAGACAAACGTAATTAAAAATGAAGCAAAAAATTGAAAAGTGATTTGGTACGCCCAAAGGCTTTCCCTAAAATAGTAGCCCCTTAGGTGACTAATAAAAATTTATCAACGCTGTGCGTTTCTACAAAATGAAAACAAACAAAATTGCAGGGAAAAAAGGATTTCTCAAAACCAAAACTATTGCAAAAAAAAAAAAAAAAAAATCTAACAAAGTGGAGACGGAGTGAGTCTTTGAAGGCGTCTAAGAAAGAAAGGGCTGGAGACAGCTGGATCGGTTTGTTTTTATTGATAGACGTGAGGCTTGCAAACGAATATTGATATATAAAGTGTTAGCATGAGATAAAAATAGACTATCAGCCGCCGATAATTGGAGGATAACAGTATTGGTTCCTTGCGTTTAGTAGTTGACTTTTTCAAATAATGTAAGTGAACGAAACTGTAAATAGTTGAAGAATAGAATGACAAAAGATACAATACAGCAAGGAGTTATCCGCTTTGTAAAAAAAGCTGAGCTCTCAGAGTTGGGGCATCGGATATGAATTCTGAAATAAAGGATGATTCCATTTAAACTAAAATATCTAGAAATATCGCTTATGCGTTGATTAAAAGAAAAGAAAAATAAATGAGTATGTATCCCATAAATACTTCAGAATAAGGAAGGCTGATTTTTTTTTCCTCTTTTTTTTTTTTTTTTGACTCATCTGTCCTTCTCATCTGTGAGAGGGTATGTTTCGAATGCAAACAATAGTTACCGTGGTACATTCGAAGGCTGGATTTTGAACTCTTAGGGATCTACGCGTGCTCTTAATTTTATTTAAAGCAGCCTTATAATATAGTTTTAACTGTTTTTTAAATATATATATATTTAAAAATATATCTTTAAAATAATGCATACAAAGGGGAATTTTGATTGAAAAAAACTTGTTTTGAGAGAAGCAAAAATGAGCTTATTTATGATGCATTGGAATTATCTTTAGAAACAAGCGAGGAAGAAAATATCTTTACAATATATGCAATAAAATTATGCATGATTTAAGTAAAACTGTATATGCATTTCTACTAAATCTGGTTTCTTAGGTTTATAATATAGTTTTATCATTAAAAAATTATGAAAATCAAATATGTATAACAAAGTTATTCTTAAAGTATTTTCAACAATTTCGCACAAATTATCACTCTTTGATATAAAAATAAATCATTTTTTCCAAAGTGTTTTGTGATCCTAATATTTCCCAAATTAACTAAAATAATATAAATTTTTGAAAGTAATTATTATTCCTTCGAAGGAATACGAAGCAGCGACTGTACTAATAAGATGTCTACAGGGGGGGTGGTATATTATACACACCGGGTCTTAAAAATCAGGAAATACAAAAAAGTTAAATTTAACGCTTGATATTGTGTCCTTGTAACATTATTAGTTCAAATTAGTTAAATTTAAAATAAAATTTAATGCTTTTTTTGCATACCACCCCTAAAAGCACATTTCTGCTACTTTACAATTAACTACGACTAATACTTTACAGCAAGTTCCCCGAAGTTTATAGCTCGTATTGACATTGTACGTGTAGTCTAAAATAAGTTTTCTAGGAAACTTGTAAAAAACAATTCTATATTTTCCATTTGATTTCATGTGTATTTCATATTTTTACATTATGCTTACATGCATATCACATGCTTTTTCTTTCCGTTTGGCTTGTTTATGAAAATATCCAATTTTGAAATCAGATTAATCATTTTAACTAACCCTGTATTATAATCGTCGTATTATATTTACATGGACATTTGGTATTTTCAGTCAACTTTAATTACCGCAATAATAACGTCATTCTCATTTTGAAGTTAAAAAATATAGTTTAATAAAATTAAAAAAAAATAATAATAAATAAAAAAACTTTCTCATATATGAATTAAATACGCAGTCCCTGAATATGAGTAATGAACATAATATACTATACCAAAAACACAAACGGAGCACAGTACAAATATTATCATAATGTAATTACATGAATATCTGAACTATGTTGACCTAACATGCTTTGAGTTCCTAAAAATCCATGAAAAGTTCAGTTATTATCACTAATTGTAAAAATTTAATGTAGGCTTGATATTCTTTTTTTATAAGGAATCTAATAAAGTTGTAATTTAAATGAAATAATGAAAGACATATTATAACTTACATGGACATCGTATTAAAGTATATTAAACATACAGATAATTTTAAAAGTAATTACTGAAGTAATGACCTCATTCTTTTCTCGAATTTAAAAGAACTATTTTAATGACTTTGATGTTTACTCCTTTCATATTAATAGTTAACAGCTATTTTCTTTGGCTATTATAATTTTATAGCTATCATTTTTGTCTTAGTTTTATATAACTATATTTTGACATCAAAATTGAAGCAAGAATGCATTTTTTAATGGACTTTATGTATAAGTAATGAAAAATCATGAAATAATGAAAATTCCTTGTATGTCACGAAAACTTCATGCCTTTAGAAAAAGCATCAAGTTTTCTTCTTTTTGGAAATTTATTAAATTTTTGAATACATTATTCACGAATTTCTATTAAATGGCTAATGAAGAAACTGAATAAAAAGAAACTAACTATTACATAAAAAAGGATGCACAGCTAATTTTTCGCAAGAGAATAATGTACTAATTTCTTGAAACAACAAAATGGAATCTGAGAAGTATTTTTCCTTGAAAAATAATTATTTTTAAATTTTTTTCACTAGATTATTGCATTCAAATTACAGCAGAATAATTCAAATTAATTATATTCGCGCGTTTTTAGGTATGTGCCTAACAAGAAATCACGGTTTTCGTGAAAATTTTCGAAGCCCTTTTATTACTTTTCATTAAAGCACAGATATTTATGATCTCAATAAAAAGGTTTACATTTGTTTCTATGGTAACTAGGAACAAAGTTATAGTGCAGACTTTTAAGCTAAAGTTCAATTTAAATTGACCGGATGTAGAATTTTTCAAGACCTAAATGAAGTCATAGAAATGTAAACAATACATTTAAATAGATGTTTCTTCATTTTTAAACGATATGAATATACAATTTACTTTTTAAATATAGAATCTATTTTTATTCATATATTTATTATATTATTTACTTTATTCATATATTTATTATATTATTTGTTATTCATTTATGTATTATTTCTTCACTAAATTTTGATTTATAAATTCGGATTTTCTCGAAATTTACGATTTTAATTTTTTTTATAGTAAAAAATATCATTTCTTAGAAAGTATTGCTTATATTCTACCATATCCCATATATTTTACCGCAATATTCTGTATATCTCTAAGTATGTTATGAACCTCAAACATTTCTTTTAAGTATATAATTATTTATTTTGTAGCTATTTTTATTTAAAAAAGTGACATATATATATAAATAAATTAAAATCATGATGTGTTTGTAATTTTTGTATAACTCTGCAAACTTGAAATATAACTACATTCTTTTCTTCACCACACATATATCTGCATATTAAATATATTGCTGATACCCAAAGTGAAATATGTAATTATTAGAATTTGTTGTATGAACCTTTGCGTAAATGTCAATTTTCACTAAAATTTAACTCATTATTACCAAAACTTTAAAAAATAGAAAATAAAAAAGTTCATGCAAATGAATTTTGAATTTACTATATTATAGACTATTATATACCATTATAGACTATATTATAGACTATTATAGACCATTGATACTAAAAACATAAGTTTTTCACAAAAATTTCTTTTTTTTTTTACAAAAAAAAAGTGTTCCTAAATTAGGCATTTAGCCTTAAGAAAATCTTTTTATATTTAAAAAAAGAGCATTTTCTTCTCCTATTATATTTTTATAAAGAAACATGTATCTTAATCTACACTTTTAACATAATTACCACTTCTATTAAGAACGTATAATGTATTATAACGGGTTTTTGTACTCGATAATCATAGAAATCTACCACCTGATATGTTAACCACTGAAATATGGCCATTTTTGACATCATTATCCTCATCATGGTGCATACCGTTTAAATACTTATTCAAGTAGAAGAAGAATAATTAGTAGCTGGGTGCCAGATTTCGACTATGCTGAGAAGAGAATAATGTTACTCTCAGCCATTTGAAACATTGAGATTTCGGGTACGACGAGCCATGAGCAGACAGTCATTATCCCGCAGCAAAATAATCCACATACTGAGCCAGTATCTTGCTTTGTATTGCACGATGCAGCTTAGTTAAGGTATCACAATATGTTTTAGAATTTATTTTGTCACCCCGAAGTAAAACATACACAAGCAACAACAACTGTCTTTTCCAAAATACAGTAGACATGATTTTCCTTTCTAATATTTTTTGCCCTATTATGATGTAGAATTCCTTCATTTCAATTAAGCGCTTTTATCCGTTTTCTTACTATTCCATCGCTCTTAATGTTTTCATCATGTACTTAATTAATCTTTTCATGAACTTCGTCAGTTTCTACACTTTTTGCTTGCGGAAAACGAACGACAGAGCGTATTCAACAATCGGTGGCATTTTCAGTTTCTTAAAGTATTTCAAATGCTCACTATTAAAAATAGACACGGATGAATGCCTCCGTGCTAGCATATATGATTAACCAAAAAGTTAGTGCACTTGTGTGGAATGGTGATAATAGTGCTGCAGCCGCTATATTAAAAAACGGTTCTTACTTAAAAACACGTATAGCATTTTTAAATAAATGAAGTACATGGAAGATTATTTTTATAATATTTATGAAAAATTAAAAAGATGCCAACAAGCAAAAATTGTAATTTAGTAACACATATCCGATATACAATTATTCAATTTTAATCTAAATTACTTATTTTCACGACATAGGATCTAGATAATTATTTTTTGCAATAAAATAGTGGTTTTCTTTACAAAAAAAATATAACTTAATTTTAAGCAATATGTATTTATGTTATGTATTTTCCAAGATAAAACTGATTAATGCGATCCATCAGAATGATATTTGTCAAAAGAGTACATTGTATAACGATAATTCACCTTGTATAGATTTGCACTATCCATGCATGGAGGCTTTCTTTCATTTGTTTCCTAATCCTTAATAAAAATAGGAAAATATATCAATATGATGGAGTAATTTCTTGTCATTTTACAAATGAAATGTAATAAACATTTCATTGAGTTAAAAAAAAAAAAATACAAAGTTTTCTACAATGCCAAAAAATACATTTTTTATGAGTAGGCGTTTGAAAGTTTGAATGTGTGTTTAATGAAATACTTGAAATAATAAATAAAAGTAAAAACATATAATAAAGAAACTAATGTGGCACACAACACATATAGCTTAGTATTACTTTTCTCTTTTAAATATTTATTATTATATTATTACACATGTACCAAACATAGCAACATTTCAATGACATGTTCAAAAGGAAACGAGTTTTAGACTATTGACTTTTAAGCTATATAATTAAAGGAAATAAAAAACAATTCGGTTTTTTTACTGATAATTAAGAACCAGATTATATATATATATATACTTTTAAAATATATTTCGTGTTTTGTTAGCTTTTTGTTCCTTTATATATTACATTTCTTTAGATGTTATTAAAATTCTTGCATGCATAGAAGCCTTTCGAGCTGTTCTTCATCAAAGCGTTCACTGAAAGAGTGACTTTCGATGAAGTTCTAATTCTGTCTGGCGAAGGGCCAGATTTGCACCCTGACAAAGAATTGAGAACAGGATAGTGAATTCACACATGATTTCAGATATATATCCTTGTCTTTAGAGCTCTCAATTAATTCTTGGCAGAATTCATTGTGTTAGAGAACCTAAGGTTGATGTTATGGTAAGAAATGAAATACCTAAGAAAAGAAATACCATCGAGCAGAAATAAAGAAAATACAGAAGTTGGATCATTTCATTAAATGAGAATCGTAATAAAATAAAGTAATTAATGTCATATAAGGGTTTTGAATTTGTTCAGAAATGTGGAAATTTGTTTGGATATAAAGGAGAAGGAACTATGTTTAAGATATTTTGTTACAAACGAGTTATGAATGCTTGGCAGTGTTATAACTAGTGTTTGCTATCTACAAGGAAATAATTATTTCTGTTCATTCTTCACGTTTTATATAAGTAATCATCAATTATTATTGCTGACTTTAAATATGTTATTTGTGCCGTCACAAAATAAATTTTCTTATTTATGTTTTAAATCGTATCGGATTCCAAACTGTTAGCAATATTCAAAATATAATTGAAGAACAAATTGAGAGTTTATTATCTATACAATTTTTGCATTTTCTAAAACTGAAACATTACATACACGCAAACAAGCTCTGCTTACTTGTTTCATAATCCAAGGAAAACGAAATTGTAGTGGAAGTTCAACAGGCTCTGGTGGCATTACTCAATGCGCAGTAAATGTGCATTTCTAACCATTTACATACCTGCCGGACACGTACCTTCATACCAATTTTCGTAATAATCTCACTGTTACTTCTTGGTGAGCAAATTTTTTTGGCAATGAGTGAACATATGGAAATTTATGATCTATCTGTGTGTGTTCATCTGTATTGTTTGTGCAGTTAATTTTCGTCGTAGTAATTGACTAACGTTACTTGTAAAATATTGTTATTTTTAGGTTTTAAATAGATAACATATACTGATCTATGAAACAGATGTGAATAATATATATTCAGTAAATACTTATAAGGAAGGAAACAAAAATTTATTTAGCACAACCAAATCAAACTAATTATTTTTATTCGATCCATTTTAGTGTTCAAATTGAGGGATCCAATCTTGAGAGATATTTACTAAAACTTTTTATGATTTTCAAATGTTGATTTTCGAATAGTTTTCCAGGGACTTGAAAATTCTCATCAATTTCATTTTAAATTACAAACAAATTTCAATTTTATCACAATATCAAACTCTAAAAAGATATTTTATAATAAAATATATAGATCTAACAGCACATGTCTTTAAGACACAGTCGTTTCCAAGAATATATATAACCACACACACTGCGTTGATCACTATTCACTTACGTAGTTCCTTAAGTGTGCTCTCTGGAATATGTTATAAGGCACACTTTCTATCTTCCTATTATCTTTGAATCATCGAGGCGTCAAGCTGTATTATATTCCAACGTCTGAAAAGGAGATACATCACATACATATGACTATGCTAAATTTTCCCTTGAGAGAAGGAGGAAATGTGCATTAATCATTTCTACTTGAATGTATTTGTTGACTCTTAATATAAGTTTCTTCACATAGATGATGGTTCATATCTCAACAGTTAAATATTAGTTGCTATCCTAATTAATGGGAATACATCTTTCAGAGAAATCTAACAGTTCTATTGCTTGAATTTAATCATTTAAGAAAATAGTAAGTTTTTATATTATGTAATGATTATTATTTAATCAAGTTTCTTAAAAATAATCAGCTTTAAAAACTCTTTCCCCCACTTTCTCTTCTGTTTGTTTTTATTTATTTTCAATAAATAAACATATTTAAGTAATAATTATCATGATAATTAAGACATTATAAGATTTATTTTTCAAGAAATAGGTTTAGTATTTATCTTTCTCTATTTCTCAATATATATTTAAAAAATAATTATTGTTTTTGTGGGGGAATTGTGGCCAGCAATGTAAGAAATGCAATAATATTATGAATATAATAATAATGATATGTAAAACTAATAATATATTTAAAATCTATGCAAATGGATTTTTAATAGCAGCTGTGCTAAAGTAAAAATATTTCAAGCAATATTCTATGATACAGTAGCGAAAAACTATACTCATTACAACAAAACAATGATAAACAAGAAACTATTATCTAAATAGAATGAACATTGATAGACATGATTTTCTAGTACACGAAAAAAAAATTGTTAAAAATTCAAAAATTCAATAAAGAAAAGAAAGTTCTAAGGTTTAATGTATTCAATAAATCAATAAGGCATTGTATACTGCTGTTTGTAGAAAATGCAACACCATGAAAGAATCATCAGAATCAAATGAAATTTAATGCAGAAACGACTTGTACTGATACAAATAAATGATGAAATTTTCAAAACAAAAGAAACAAATTAAGCGTCCGAAATCAGTATTTGGTGCAGCCACCATGCGCTGCAATAAGTGCTGCTATACGACGTGGCATGGAGTCAAACAGATGTTGAATATCTGCTTGAGGAAGAGAATTCCATATCGCTTGTATGCGCAACCAAAGTTCGTCTTTGGAAACTGCAGGACGCGGATCACGAGCGAGACGCCGACCAACCATATCCCACACGTGCTCAATAGGCGACATATCCGGTGAATAAGCAGGCCAAGGAAGAAGTTGCATGCGTTGTGCTGAACAGAAGTCTCGAACAGTCCGCGCAACATGTGGGCGTGCATTATCCTGCTGAAAGATAGCTCCAGGGATGCCTTGAAGGAAAGGAACGACTTCGGGCTGTAGCACTTCACGGACGTACCTGTTGCTATTGAGATTACCCTCAATTCGTATTAAATTGGATCGTCCATGATACGAAATCGCACCCCAGACCATAACTCCGGGTGTTCGACCACTATGTCGTTCATTAATACACTCAGGAAGGCAGCGTTGACCGGCATAACGTCTAACACGAACACGGCCATCATGGGTCCACAAATTGAAGCGTGATTCATCTGAAAAGACAACTTGGTGCCAATCAGCTCGCCTGTCTCTGTGCTCAAGAGCCCACTGCCGACGCAGCCGTCGATGATTCGCCGTGAGGGGAATCCTGTATAAAGGCACCCTTGCACGCAATCCACGGCGCAGCAGACGACGACGAAATGACGAAGCCGACAATTGTACACCTGTAGCAGTAGACCAACGTGCTGCCAGCTGCCTGGAGGAAGCTGTGCGATCATTCACCGCCATGCGGAGCAGGTGTCGATCATCGCGCTCTGACGTCACCTTCTGTCGTCCAGTGCCTGTTTTTCGAGTTGTTCGGTGCTCGTCGGTCCACTGCTTCCAAACTCGCATCACTGTGGAACTGTTCCGCTGCATACGAGCTGCTATTGCGCGATAGGAAAATCCTCCTTCTCGAAGGCCGATTATCCTCCCTCGTTCAAACTCCGTAAGTTGCTTGAATTTCTTATTCTTCCGTCGTGGAGGCATACTCAGGTCTCACTAAACGTTTGCCACTAACAAATAATCATAGACTTTTTTCAACGTCCCGCTACAGCACTTTATTTATACGCTTTCAGCATCAATTCAGAGGGCGCTGCGCGCGCCGCGCACGCGCGATGGCTCTGAAACTTTATTAATTTGCATAACATCCTATAATTGACATTTGCTGCGAATTTCATTTGATTCTGATGATTCCTTCATGGTGTTGCATTTTCTACAAACAGCAGTTTATTTTACGAAAAATCATTATCCAATTTAACGGGTATCCTCTTGCATGATTCAATACCATTTTTTTTTAAATTTGATGAGACAGGCCAATGAGTGAGATGGGCCAATAGTTTTCAGATCTTATTGGACCTAAATGTTATGTATTAGAGATAAATGTGATTGACTCTAAAAACAAGAAAATGTTTGACAAATGTGATCACATTAATAAAAAAGGCTTTCCTTGTTTGGCTGGGCATTATCCTGTAAGTATATTATCTCGAGAGGCCTAAAGAGGACAAATAATACAACGCGATTAGAATACTGTTGTTATATCGTTGTGACCTATAAGTGTCATGGGAGACAATGCATTGGGTACAGTTATAAAAAATGAAAATGTGACTCCAAACAATCACTCCTATTTATCTATTTTTGTGTGGGCGACAGTCAAATGTCTTAACTTTGAATTTGACAGTAGCCTACCGCTGTTAATTTATCTTCTAAAGGTAGACGTCTAAGTGTTCAATTAGGCTAAGTGAAATTATTTCAAAATTCAGTATGCTTCATTTTAAAACATGCTGTACTTATTCGCCAGACTTGCCCATTAGACTTGTTCTAAAATTCAATAATCAAATTTAGTATTTACTCATTAAATATTAATTCAGTTAAATTGGATTTCTTCTAACTAGTATAGAAATAAATTATCAGAATATATATAAATTGCGAAAAAATATCACTGCGATCGAAAACTGGACGACATTTAATGGACAATAGTAACTAGCCACGTAGTTCTGTATCAGAAAATATATAAATTATTATGATCCACCAGATACGTTCTTATAATTCGTATATTTCGGTCATCGAAGCTCAGTTTGAAACGGGATTGATTCATTGCTGTAAACAAATCAGTGCCCGAATTTGAGATTCAAAGGCGAACAAATTTGGTTTCATTGCAAACGTAAGTATCATTTTGTTTAAATAAGATGTAGTCAACGCAAATAGTCCCAGTCAACGCAATTAATGTCCCAGTTACATACCGAATCATTGATAAAACACTTGACGATATACGAAAAAAAAATTTCTAAACACTACAATAGCTGATAACACTGATTCAAAGTTCAGTCTCTTTGAGGTTTGACAATGAATGATACAAATCTTAAAATGCCTGTAACTCTTCAGAACATATGACTAGCTACTCTTAGAATTCACCATCCTGGTTGCAATTAGCTAACTCTATGGTCTGTGTCAAATGGAGACAACAACTCGTTTTGTGCGGAAACTCATTCAGTGAGATATTCTCAGTGAGAACATAACACAATCTGTTATTTCTTCCTTCCTGAACAAAATTACTTTCTAGAAGCAGAATTTTTGTTGTATAGAGTGTAACCAGTATCGAATCTTATCAGATCGTCATACATACAGTGAAATCCCCTTGGACACGATACGTAAATTTATTGTAAACATTTTTGAGTGTGCACAAAACATTTCTGAGCGTTTTGAATATATTTGTAGTCTATGAAAATTCCCAATTATTCATGCACCCCTTTTATGAATATTAAGACATAATAGATTCAGTTTCTAAAGGAATTGGTCATTTTTTAAACCAATGAAACTTTAAAAGCCATCTTTCAGAATGGTGATTGTTTCACACAATTTCCGCTTCCAGATAACACCATTCATATGTACCCTTGACAGCAGACTATCGTACACAAAATTTGCTTTATTTCCTCCTACCCCATCAAACGAGTTTCAGTGCTGCGATGGATCTAGTTACTATAATGGGGAGAATGACTTCAAATCATGTAAAGAGGAAACTTGCGCCTTTATCTTAATAAAACTGTTGTAACGAATGTTAATAAACTAGCTCTGAACCATCACGAACAAACATCCGACAAACATAGGTACGTGGTTGCTTCATTCATATTATTTTTAGAATAAAAATTTTTCTTCACTCTGTTTTTTATTGTCTAATTAAGAATTAAAAGCTATTTTAAACATATTTTTGCATTAATCATTTTAACCCGTTCACTCCCATAGTATCATATTTGATATGCTCGCGTTTCTTCTCCTGTGCCCAGCGTATCACATTAGATACGCCTCACGAGTGTCTTCTACGGCTCAACGTACCAATAGAAATACGCTTGAGGAGAAAGTTTTATTTGATTTTTTTAATGTTACTATATGGCGTTACAATACCGTAAAATCTGTACAGATAGGTTAGTTGGAGTGTTGACCTTGGTGATATGGGGTTAGATTTCACTCCTGGCTATCAGGAGGGGGGGAATAATTGTTAAGACACGTGCACTGGCCCGGCTCTTTAAATGTAATTATATGATTTAAAGGGTGCACTTTATTCGGTTTGCTTTTTTCTTTCTTTCTTTCTTCTTAGAAGTTCTAATGAGAATTTATGGATGTTTATGGGGGTTAGAGATTTTAATAGCAGATGTTCTCAGCTGTTCGTTCCATTAAGTCGGTTTTTATTTTTAGCGACAGTCATGAGGAAAAGAAAATATATATCTAATACTGAGATTTGCGAATTTATTAATGATTCTGACAGTAATGTTAGCGAAAATAATCCAAATCTGTACATCATTAAATGAGAAAAAGGATGAAGAAGATGTGCCCTTTGCTCAAAATCTTGCGTGAAGCGTCAAAAGTTGACAAAATATGTGCGTAAGACATGTGACGTTAGACTATGCGTTGAAGAATTTTTTTCTTATAAAAATACCAATCAGTAAATAAGATTTTTTATATCTTAATATTCTATGTAATGGAACATCATTACACCATGAAATATATGTAATAAATGTAGGTATATTTTGCATTTTCTTAAATGATGTGATTTTTTATGTAATTTTATGTATAAAACACACAATTTTCGATTAAATCTTTTTTTCATTCTTATATATTAAGTTTGATGCATTTTAAATAATATGGTAAAAACCAAAATTTTCTAATGAATTATCGATTTTAGAGGAATTTTTTTCGTGAATTAGGCTTAATATCTAAAATCGTTTTGGCATAGCATGACACTCCGAGGTAAGAAGCCGCGAGCCCAGAGAATCACTTCTTTTTTCTCCCTCCGGTAGCGAAAGGGTTAATGCAATGTATTTTTCATGCATTGAAGATTCTTGCAGTCACCAAACACCTTCCAGGCGTAAAAGTATTGCGTTAAACAAAACATATTTGGTATATAAGTCGACAGTAGAAATTACTTTAGCATTTTGCCACTTTAAATTCAGTGTAAACCTAATTCCTCCCTTCCCAATTCCTTGAATTACGAGATTTCTGCAAAGGAAAGAAGCATTGAAAAATACTTTATGTCTTGTAGAGCAGAATTTGAAAAGGATGATAATCTCAGGGTTAGGGAACTATGAGCCGATATACTGAAAATGTATATTTAATTTGGTTCTCATTACTAGAAATCTATTTGAATAAGATCCACTAATATGGAATCATTTGTTCAGGATTGCTCAGGTAAGTAAAATTCTACATTATGATATATGATCACGGATTCGATTATAAAACCGTTCCATATTATTGATTTATTTTGATCTTACTTATTTAATGTGTGAATAAACTGGTTAAACATCTTAGAACTGATCTTTGTTGAGTGTTTATGTCTAAGAAACTTAACGGCATTAATTTCAACGCATTAGGAAATGATATTTATTTCCACTAGAGAAAACAAATTGTGTGGGTTTGAGGTATGTCTTTCCTCATCCCTCACGGGCGGCCTTAGAACCAAAACGGTTAAGTCCGTTGTTCCTCCTCTTCTAAATGTCAGCATCCATGATAAATCTCAATTAAAATCATAGTTTGGTAGTCTTATTCATTGCTAAGACATTTGCGATGCTAATTCCTACACTTTGAATATAATGTATGTTTCTAATAATGAATCAAATCATGTGGGTTTGAGGACGGATTTCTACCATTCCCCATGGGGTAGTGTTAGAGTGAAAAGAGTGAATCCGTTGTTCTTCCCCATCTGGATGCAAACGTTCAAATTTTACTTAATAGAAATCTTCCTTAGATGTATCCTTGACTCCCCCAAGTGCGAGAAAAGTAAAGATAATTAGAAAGAAGAAACGAAAACTTGAGAAAGATAGCGTTTGATCGGAGATTGCGGAGAAAACGACAAACGTGAAATTCTTGAAGGTTTCTTGGGCAATTTATGGTCTAGAGATCAATATCCTCATTGTAAATAATAACAAACTATACATATATAAGAGAAATACCACTGACTAACTGAGATCTCTAAGACTATACAACCGATTGACTTGACATTTAGCATAGTTACTCATTTTGCAATGTAGACGCTCACTAAGTCGGATTTTACGGAAGTCTTATCCAAAATGTAATTTTCATCTGTTAATCTACTTTTATGTTATTTTTGGCGACTTTATCGCCAAAAATGATATGACTGACGCTAAACGGAATATATTTTTTTATATGTATACAGTGTATTATCACCAATTAAGTTTACTTGGAGATTTGCGTGTGCGAAATGGAAAAATACCAAATAATTTAATACTGAAGCGCTGATAAAGGATTGACAAGATTTTGGCAAAGAGCCTCATTATATGAAATTTCGTGCATGTCGAAAATAGGAAACGTACATATTTAGCGATAGAAATAAATTAGTTTGGAATCCCACAATTTGCGAAAATTTAGTTTAACTCCAAAACTTAGCGGTATTTTGAAAAATACTGAAATGACGACTTTTTACGGAGTTGCACACACGCAAGACAAACTTCGTTTACTGGAGGACTTCGCTACATGCATGAACGAACTGAAGAGGCTATGACATACGTAAAACATTTTTTTCGTCCCGACTTGCACGACTTTTTCTTAAGGATTACAGTCATTTGCAATCCTAAATGGTCAGAAAATAAAGAAGATTTGAGGTAAGAACAAAAATTTTATGATAGACACGATGCCATTACGAGGGTGTGTCATTTGATAGCTAAGCACATGATGAATCTTCTGACAAAATGTTGCATCTTTTTCAATATTAGGTGTAACATGTATACCGTGGAAGGAATTTTATCCATATTATATATATGTGGCGTGACTTTTTAATGATTTTTTTTATTTTTCTCAGATATTTGAAAGTCGAGGATAACCATTATTACAGATAATCAATTTCTTAAAATTTTTAATTTAGATTATCATTAACGTTTTAAAAACTGAACATTTTCTTGATATCTTACCTATAGGTTCCAAAATATTGTAATATCATCTGTCCAGCGAAGCGTATGGGTATCAGCTAGTAGTTATATATAAATGTGAAACATTCTTCAAATTAAATTAAAATAGGATAAGAGAAGTATCTTTATTTCACAAGCGGTACACAGCAACAGCAGTCAATTGTTGTTGATGAGAAATTTTTAAATTTTCAAATAAAATTCCTCAGTGCGATCAAGTATGTTGCAGTTGCTTTCATTATCCAAGTACTTTAATGTATTTGTAATTATCATTATGCGGAAAAGCAATCATGTCCAATAGAATGAAAACAAGAATCATTGCGAAACTATTTTTACGGATAAATATAAAAATACAAAATAAGTATGAAAAATAAATGACATAAAATTATAAAGTATAATAACATAAGAAAATCCAGAGTACATTTACATTTTATTGTACTTTAACTTAACGCTTTTGAAAATTTCAAATCAATTTTCATCCAACATGTCTCGTTTTTCATCCAACATGTCTCGTTTTTCATCCGCTTAAGAGTCTTAAAAGATAAAATCAAACCTATTAATCACGCAAAAAACAATCTGCATGTTATCATTAGTCTTTAAAGTAAATAAATAGTTTTTCGTTCACTGTTAAATTTATCTTACAGAAAAAAACACTAAATGTTCTAAAGGAAACAAAATGGTCTCCTTTCTCATTGAGCATAAACTAAGATAATTAATAGTCCCTTTGTGAATAATATTTACGTCAAAACAAAAGCCTCTAGTTCGACAAAAGATAAATATTGATAAAAAAAAATGCAATTTTGCATCTCTTAAGCAAAATGAAACGTCTTAGTATTATTCAAAATCAACATATTTCAAACTCCTTTCTCTGCTTAAAAAAAGTATTATTTTCCATTTGTCTTCAATAGGGTACATATAAAAATGTACTTCATTTATTTAACCCTCTTATAAAGTATTAAACAAAATTTTGTGTTCTAATTAATCCTTAAAAGAGCAAATATTTCCCTCAAAAGAGCTGTACACTTTATTTTTTAATAAAATTGTCTTTCGTAGTGTATCATATAAATTATGTAAATGTATTCAGATATTTCCCAAATTTTCTCCGTTTTTCACTTTAAGGAAGATAAATTCTACTCTAGTTCTACAAGAAATAATGAAAAATATTCGAATTCCTCATGCACTGGTGACTGGGAAGAAAACTCAATGTTTTGAATAAAACTGGCTTTGAACTCTTTGAAAGTTAAATATTTACCCACTTTCCAACTTTCTCATTGCCTTAGTTCCTTAAATGGTTGAAACTCTTTCTCATGCAAAGTAGTTGGTATAACTTATGAAATCCAGTTTTCTTGAAGTATTTCTAATATAAATTTGAAAAAAATTATAATTGTTTATGAAACAAAGGCGTGGATAATTTAGTTTCAAATTCGAAGAAAGGTAATTCAATATGCTGAATTTTTAATGTAATATGAATATAAAATATTTTTACATAGCTTTGAAAAGTTATGTACTAAACACAACTCTGGTAGTCAGATAACCAATTTTTTCTGTACCTTTTTAAGTCAATTTTAAGTTTGAAGTAGTCTCAAAAGTAATATTCAAAAGTAAATTTTCTGGTAACTACATATTCTGTGATTAAATGTTTTGAATGTTTAAGGGTTTTGAATATTATATATAGAAGCATAATAATATTTCTTTTAGTTAAAACAAATATGTGCTTGAGAAAACTGTTTAGATTTTAAAAATCTTTGAAAGCTAGCTGATAAATATTCACATTAGCTCTTATGTCATTTTATCTCAATTGTCTTACTCTCTTTATAATATGGTTGTTCAGTCTGATATTATATTCTTGATTAGATTTATTTGGGGAAAAATGTCTTTCTTCTAACTTTCAGTGAAATTTAATAATTGTTTGGTTGCTGGTTGCATTTTTAAGTACACTAAGTAGTTTTTGTATAATAAAGTTTGTATTACTTTCAACATTTCTAACCTCAACATGATCGTCTTATGTAATATATACACTGTTATAACTCATGCCATAAAAAATCACATATATTTCAGCTTTTACGAATACCGATGCTTATCAATAAAAGTAGGTATAAGAAAAAAAGCCTTTGAGAATGTGGTAAATTAATTATCTATTATAAGCAAGCTTTTTATTATCTTTATATCTAAGCAAGTGATACATAAATATAATAAGTAATCAGATTTCGTAGTTTTAGAATAATTTGGTTTTCCAAATTAATATATAATTATTTAAGTAACTTCTCTTTAGCTCTCATTAACAATGACTAATAATTTTTTTCCTTCCTGTAACTGTGAATAAAAGAAAACCCCTTAATATGATAATTATTTTATGAAGTAATGAAACTATTCATTTAAATAAAAAATGTTCCATAATCATATAAATGACATCACAGAAGCAAAATATGTCTCTAAAATTAAAAAAAAAAATAAATTAAAATATTAAAGTTGAAAAAAAAATGAAGTTTTGTTACTTAATTAAATTTGAAAATTATTTTTAAAATAAGAAATCCCATAATTCTATATCATTTCTCAGCCAAAAATCGTAAGTCCCTTAAGCTGTATGATATTCATAATAATGAAAATATAGACAAACACAGATTATTTCTAAAGGTGAAAAAAATACGAAAAATATTATACATGTTTCCGTTTTCATGCACTGCTAGAGCTACACCGTAACGCTGTCAGGATTCAAATGTTGTGAACTTCAAGTGAGTTATATGAAAGAAAAGTAAGGACAATATTTCATATTGCATTGAAGAACGAACAATTATTTTTTCCCTTTAAATATCAGGTTCCTTAGGAATGTAAAAAAAGTACTTCAATATCTACTGAGCGAAATATTTTTTTGTAGATAGCAGTATCCGAATGCTAAATACTATTATAAGATGTAAATACATAAATGCTTATAATATGAATGGAATTAAGTTATAATTAATAATAAACACTTCGTAAGAGAATGTGAAAGTAAGTAAGATGAATAGATTATTATCTTATTAAGAATAAAATAAAACATACAACTAAAACATATTAATAATATTCAATCAGAAAAAGTGTATTTATAAAATTACAGCCTCACAATTTTGAAATTCTTTTTTAATCAGGAAAATGATTTTAAATGATTTGTAATTACTCTTTTAATTTAGAAATTCTGTACTATTATTGTATTTTGTAGTAGATACTAGGTAATTATACCTTTCAAAACTAATACTTGATATTTATACAGCTTCTTAAGTGTTATAGTCAACGCGAAAATCGTTTTGTTGGATTACGTGAATCAAACTTCTGACAACATATATCCTGAAAAATTAGCAATAGACAGTAAAATTGTTTCCTTTTTATTGCTTTTAATTCAATCAATGATTAATATTTTTTTAATTTTATTGGAAAATTGTTCTGATTTGCCTCTATTACGATTCTGAAGTACAATGCTCAAATTTTACCGAATCAATTTTTTTCACAAATTTTGTGTTCAAAACTTCCGACAATTATAACAACCAAATAAACATTACAACAAATATAATTGTTCACTTTCAACTAAATGAAACTCTGTAATGGAGAAAAATCATATAATTGATCCAAAATATTTGTACATGAGAAAATGGTATACTAAATGTGAGTAAAAATTTATATCTTTTAGAAGCTTCAAATATTACAGAAAATAAGAACAATTATTTTAATTTCTCAAAATGAGAATAATTTTATTTTCATTTATGGAAAGCTGTGGATAGATTCATTTCGAAACTTTTTATAATTTTTTATTGATTTTAAATGAATTGTTATTGCTTTTGGATTTTCATTCTCCTTAGAAATTAGTGTAATAAACAAAACATATTAAAAAGTATTAAATGCGTAAATGCAGCATTTTAAAAGAATGTTAAGAAGTAATCATAACCTTACTTGAAAAAAGAAAATGAAATTATAATTTTTAAATTATGAGTAGAATTATGCTTTGAACAATTGAATCACTTTGAAACATATTGTTATAAATTAATTACGTTAAATTTCTATAAGTTACATGTAATGAAAACTATCAAAAGTCGTTCGGTAAGTTTAAAGTAAAGTCTAAAAGTCTTTTGAATAAGTTGCATAAATTGGTCAACTAATTTTATTCTAAAGAAAATAAAATGATAAAACTTATAATACTTTTCTTATAATAAAATATATTATCTACTTCAGTATTTTGTAATAATTTTTAATAAGTAATTAAAATGGAAGATTAATTTGGTCGAAAATTTAATAACAGTTCCTACGTTTATAATAAACAAATATTTTACTGAAATAGGCATGATGTAAAATATGCTACCAGAAATTTACTAATGAAATATTCTGAAATCGTAGAATAGCTAAATAACAGTTAATTGTTAACATAAACATAAGAAAATTGTTTCAAGTTTTGTATGATATTTGTTTCATAGATCACATATTACTAGTTATAAAGATTAAATAATAATAATCTTCATAACACATTGAAACAGTATTTCAGAATTTACTATATATATTATCTACATAACATTTGATATTATAGTTAATACATTTAATTACTCAATAAACCCTTTTAAAATTACTTTTCCGACTCACTGGTTTCTAAGACTTAAGACACCGCACACTTCCAGACTGTGTATCTAAAGTCTGGAAAGTTCTCAATAGTTAATTAGTAACGTTAGCAAATTTGATTAAAGTTATTTTTCGTTACATTATCCGTAGTTTGGTTTAACTCCTTAAACCTATTTTCATAGAAACATGAAGAAAATGAAATTTCTTTAAGGGGAGAGGGTTTTCGGTACTCTTTAAATAATTTTCACTATTTACGCATTTAAAATTTATATTTTAACATGACATACAGTGTGTATAATTAAGGAAATGATTTAAGATGAAAATATGGGTATATTGGTAATATATTTGTATAAATTTAAATTAAAAAAAACAGTTTTAGGATATTTTAAACCCATATTCCTCCTTCACTTATTAATATTTTAATATGAATTATTTTTTTTTTAATATTCACGAAGACGTTTTGAACACATTTAGTGATATATTTTACACAAGTTTACTTAGATTGGAAGAAAAAAAATTAAAATTTTGATACTTGTGTTAAAATTAATTAAGAATCTCGATATTCTAAACAATTAAATTTTCTTATAAAATAAAATTTTAATTGTTCTCGGGAAATGTATACCTAGTGTTATTGCATGTATTATATATACATGTAATGATAAGAAAAAAAATATCAACGATTAGTAAAAATTAATGGAAGGAGTAGCATTTTAAATGTGTGCATTGATGATTCGAAAAATCAGATTATTCGAAAAGTTATTCTGTGTTGGAATTATTTTAAAATGCTATTCTAAAACATTTGTTATATATTTTCGCAGTAACAAAAGTCATTTTTATAAATTTAGTAAATAATATTACAGAACACTCTTTTTCCAGAGTATATTATTTGCACATGGGATTACACTATATAAATATGAGGTTTTGTTGACTTATAATGCCTCGCTGTCCAAGAGGTATGAATAAGGACAATTGGTATTATTCACAAAGGACAATTGATAAATACAATTACAGATCCTGTAATATGTTTACAGTACCCATTTGCTTAACAAAATATTCCTTTCATTTCCATATGGCATAATCACCAAATCTTACGCTTCTACTGGATTTCCTAGTCCGTCTTTTCAAGTCTGCTCTTTGTAGTTTTCCAGCCACGTCCTTCCACCAAGCTTACCTTACCAAGTCTCTCCACTGTTTCGCACCAACACTGTTTCGACAAGGATATATATATATATATATATGTGTGTGTGTGTTTGAGAGAGAGTGTGTGTAAATCACATATATTAATGTAATTAATCAATAAATCATATGTGTTATTAAATAAAATAAAATGTAATGCATGAAAAGGAGGTACCAAAAACGAGAAATAACTAAAACTACAACAAGTACTGTTTCGTATTGATAGCCTTCAATATTTCACTGAAGTATATGACGTAAAGTAATTTTCTATTTCCTTCTGTTTTTTTTTTTTTTCACTTTAAATCTAAATATCAATACTTGTTCTTGACGTCGCATACACACTAAAATGTCAGCGAATGGATTTTCTTCTGCGCAGGTAATGCACAGAGGATGTTCAAATGAAAAAAGGTAAGACAACGTAACGGTTATCATATTTGCCTATACCAATGACGATCAAGGTCCGCTACTTGTTGAACTCCACGAGCACAGACAGATGAACCATTAATTCCGATGCGTACTGTAAGACACTCCAAAGCATATGCAAATCCAATAAGAACAAAAGACCGGGGTTGCTGACGGAGGAAGTGGTTCTGCTCCATGATAACACGCGTCCGCACATCTCCTGGGTCACACACGCCGAACTGGCCAAGTTCAAGTAGGAGCAGCTTGACCATCCATTCTATCTTCAGCCCGGACATGTTTACCTGCGATTTTCATGTGTTATTACCCTAAAAAAACCTCTGAAAGGGAAGCGCTTCAACTTGGACGACGAGCTGAAGGACGTTGGGAAGGACTGGGTCTCGTCAGGGCCGCCAGAATTCTAGGAACAAATAATTATACAGCTTGTTAATCAATGGGATCATTTTGATCAGGCCTATGATGTGTACTTTAAATAACGTCTTCATTTATATACACTGCGTCATTTCGTACCTTTTCATTTGAACACCCCTTGTATGTATCAGAAGAATTAATGGTTGACTTGTGCAGTATTCTTTGAACACACGTCGTCACTTCTCCTCTCCCATTCCTTTAATCATCCCCTTATATTAAGTTCACATTCTCTATTATGTCATCATTAGTCAGAAACTAGAGGCTTTCTTCTTCGTCATAGGTCAGCTACTTATTTACATATTTATTTAGAAAACTATACAAGTTCTATCCTAGAGCGTTTCATTAACCACTTCTGACAGCTGATTTCAGTAATTTTTATCTAATGCTAAGTGTGGCAATCTTTTATTGTTTATTCCTCTTGTATTGATGTAACAATATTTTCTGAGGTCATTAATTTTTCTCAAAAAATCTATCGCTTTTTTGGTGATGTTTACCCAAGCATTAGCAAGAAAGTATGCTAAGTATTGTCTTTGAAGTTAATTCTTTTCAAGTAATACATTTTATCCATTTATGCTCCAACAGTTTTTTTAAAGTGCCACTAGAATTACATTAGTATTAAAAATATTCTATTCATCCAATACAAATGGTACCTCTCAGGATTAATTCTAAATAGTACCGTCTATCATTGACCATTAGGAACTGCATTTCTGTGAAATTGAACATCAATGAGAATGAATATTTTCATGCCATGAGTCTCACTTTGCCACCACCTCATATAAAGTTTCTGCTTTTAAATCCCTCAACATACGCTGGTAAATCCCTGTATATTTTTATAAGCCCTGAGAAGTATTGTAATATATAAAATTAAAAAATGTAAGTATTTTTTACATTTTTTTTCAACCCCCTTTTTTGAAGTAGTAGTTGTAAGTACCGTTGTCTCTAAGCAGTAATTGCTAAGGTAATTAATTTTAACTTGGCTTTAAATACTGTCGGATCTATTAGGCTATTTTATATATATTTAAGCTTAACAATTCTACTTACCTATGATATGTGTTACCCATGATATATTTACTTAAATAAATTTAAATTTGATTTACATTAACTTTAATTTATACATATTTGTTTTTCATTTCATTTATAATGTAGAATAGTTAGTGAGGTCATTTTGTGTTTGAATAAATTGATTGTTATTTACAAAATGTCTATTTTTATTTCCAGCCATTAGAATATCATTTATCTCTTTTCAGGTATGCTTAGAATGTGTGGTCTGGTAACAGAGGAAGCTATGGCATTTTTCAAAAGTCTCTCTTCGGACTGCAATGACACACTTGTGGGAAGTTTATCTGACAAAGACATTTCGATCGATGATACACCAGTATCTTTATCATCTTTTTTAAGAACGCTAAAAATGTTGATAAACACACTCAACAGTTCAGATGAAGATCTGGAAGAGCAAAGCATCTCAATAGTAAAGAAAAAGAGAAAGACTATAGCAGGAATTCCAGGGTTTCCACTGAATTTAAGATTTGATCGTTTGAGTATATCTACTAGGTGGTGCCACTGAACAAACTTTTGGCTAATCGTAGACGTTGTGAATTGTGTGCAAAAACTTCTATAATGATTTGATCCCACTGAAAATGTGAAGTCTGTAATGTATTTAAATCCTTGAATGAAAAAATAAGATAATTTAGGACTTTCTTCCTAATTTATCTTGTTAAACATTGTATTAAAACGTGAACTAAAATGTTTTGCAGCTTCTTTATCTTCAAAGTTGTTAATTATTTTCAGATTTAGTGACTCGACGGTACTAAAAAGTACGTTTAACTTATTAACTCCAATTAACGGCATTTTTTAAGACTACATTTTATTATTGTATGAATCTTCTAATATGCTTTTATAATGAAATCAAAAAACGTTTTAACGAGATACCAGTATTCCTTTCAAAACAAAATATAAGATATAAATGGCTAATTGTTTGGATGACACTCTGGACCATGGGCGTTAATTTAGGAAGTAGAAATATCATAACTGCTAACCTATCTCGTGAATTCAAATCTTCTTTATCAGGGTGAATGGAATCATTATCCCAAAATAGACAAACATTTCTGTAGTAGTTTCTGTTCATTAAGGTGTTTTTTAACAGACGACATAAGAAGTTCATGAAACTATTCAAAGAAACCAGATTCAGTCATTCATCTTTTTTTATGGTGTGGTAATCACCAGTCAGCTAAACATACTTAATTACCCAAAGGAGTTTTTCCTTACCTATCACTGACATCTGAATTTTATGAATACCATTTGTGTTTCACAAAGCATGAATGTGATCATATCCTTTACTAGATTTCATCCAAAATCACTAGCTTCAGCACGATGAATATGAGATTTTGGGATGGGGAAAAAACTCAAAAAAGAAGCCTCTCTCTTCAGCATTGTGTACTTGGTATGTGTCAGCGTCAGTTCTTGAATAACTTTTTGGAGCATTTATTTGAATGGCTCCACTACCTAAACATCCCGACTGTATTTCTTCCGTCATACTCAGCTTATGAAGGCGTTTTAATTTGTAAAATTAGACATTTTGGCCTAAAAGTCATCTTTAATCATAAATTTTCCTTAGAAAATTTAAAATTTTTTGAGTGCGAAAGACAAAAATAGACATATATATGTTATATTCTTCACGTATTTTTGACATTTATGTTCTTATGGAAGAAATATTTTATTTTAGTATTGTTCTTCCTCATATCGAGTATTGTAGCTCGACAAACTCCATATTTTTAAAGGAAAAATAAAAATATCACCTTCTTCAATTTGCTTTGGAACCTTATTTTAATCCTCTAGAGATAAAGGCTTATGTTTAAGATTACACTTTGCAGATATTTGTTATATATTGCACTGCACTCATACAAAAATATTCTGATAAAATACAGTACTTTAGGGAACGAATACAGACTAGTACAATTGCAATTCTGACTCACTACAGTCTGAATTTTCAAAATAGAACGCAATTCAGTTTAGGCAACATGCACGACTTTAAATCCTTTTTATTTGAATAAAGTGTAAACACAGGGATGTAGGGAAAAAAAAAGATTGGAAACCTAAATCCATCAAATGTAATGAAAAACAGCAACAATACTGATAGAGTAAATAAAATGCAAATCATAATCAATGAAGTCGAGGAAAAACTACAAAAGAGAATAAAAAATAAATAAAAATATTTAAAAAAGAAACAAAATTACTTGAGAAAAATTAGCAAAATAAAAATTTTATCCCATAAAGAAATATTTATATAGTATTTCCTGTCATTCCACCCTTTCCTTTTTTTAAGTAGATACGAAAAACTGAAAAACAAGTTCTTAAAATGAATAAAAGAATTACTATGATACCAACTAGAAATTACAATAAATACCTTTAAAAAGGAAAAATGTTGATAGCAAAAGCAGTTTATTAAATATTAATTGATTTCAAAAAAGATAGAAAGAAAATGTATTGTTATGTCTTAGTAGATACGTCTGATTACTAAAGGGTGGAATAAACGAAGCTTCGGTCTATATAGAGAGAACTTTACGGATTAAGATATTGATCAGGCTTACAATTATATTTCTCTATTTTATTATTGAACTTAATGTTTTCAAAATTCTTGTAATTAATTAATTTAATTCTGAAAAAAAATTAACAATGAATTTCAAAGGAAAAAGTGCAATCGAAATTATTGCATAATTTTGATTATATATATATTACTTTCAAGAAAGATATTGTTTGTGATTATCAGTTATCCTGATTCAGAATGATAAAATTGCTTGAAGGAGCAAAATACATTAAAGTCCTTAAAAAGTACTTTTACAAATAAGGAAATGGTTTATTTAAGTGAAAGATTTATTTTTCTCTGCGAATTGGCCACGCAATAATTTTAAAAGAGTATTTAAAAAATTCAGAATTCACTTTTTTTCTTTCCTAAAAGGGGATTCAGTTTTATATGATCATTACATTTTATAAAGATAATTCTTTTTAAGGCTTCAATTAAAACCAAGCCTTCAACAACTAATTAATGAACATTACTTGTGTTAATTATACAAATTTGCCAGCAATCAAGTACCTGAGAGAAAGGTTCTTATCATTGTTAAGTAGTCTTAATCGTTTGTACAAGGATTAAAACTTGTTAAAAAAGGTTTAATTATCTTTCAAGGCGAGAAAGAATGTTTTAATTAATTTAGAGATTCAACAAACATTAACTTCTATTTGTTAATTTTAGATAAGAGTTTTAAATTTAAAAAACAAAGTCGTCTCCTTCAACTGAGCTATAAATAGTATGTTCAATATCCTTTCTATATTTCGATAATGACTGAACTGAAAAAAAAACATCACTGATGATTATTATACAAATGCTTTCATTAATGAGCAGGAAGAAACACGCATTTGTCAAAAACACATTGTTTGTACAAATCAGAAAAATCTGCTGATTAATGAAGCATAAGTAAAAACTACGTCTACTTAAATCATTTATATTGTTTTAAACATTTTTTTTTACAGTTGTAAGATTTATTTGAATGCTTCAATTCTTTTGTAAAATTAGACAAGTTATTTGGTTGGTTTGCTTACGTCGCACTAAACGCATCACGGGTGCCATTGGCAACGGACCTCGTAATTTTGAGCCTCGGTGAAGTGACGCGAAGGAAATTTTAGAATAGTGTGGATATTTGGAGAAGTAGGTTCCAGCTCAGGCACCAAACATTCTAAATTTCCACACCACGCCACCGGGAGGACTCTGAGTATCGACAGATGTAACATGCATCGGCCCCGGCTACATGGTGGATCTTTAGTAGCATCCAGACTCGAACCTATGACTCAACGAAAACCTCCGTCCTAAAGTCCGCAACCATAATAACAAGGATACCGTGGCCACTTAAAATTATACAAAGAAACATTTTATAATAACAGCTTGATTTTTGTTTCACAAGAAATTATGCGTATTTAATGGTATGAAAACCTATTCCACTTTCAATTTTAAATTTATATACATTTATTTGTAACATAGTTAACTGTCTTATTTATAATTATAAAATAATTTCAATCTATTTCAGTTTAATGTAAATTAGATTAATTTTCCATATTCCACTTTCTAAGCATTTTTATTTAACTCAGTCTTTTTAGATTTGAATTTATAAACTAATTAATACATATATAATGCATGCAAAAGATACATATTCAAGCCTACATAATCAATCGTAAGAAAGATAATTAAAATAGTTTCATTACAGATTTAAATTGCTAAGAATACAAATATAAATTATTCCAAAGAGTGAAAAATGCAACATGAAATTCATCTCATGACGAATAAGAAAAAAATACAAAAATGATTTTCTACAATTTGTCAGAATATAAAACACTAACGATTATAAAACAACAACTCCCACTGGAGTAATAAAAATAAAATCAACTTACTTGTTTGAAAAAAAAAAAAATAAAAATTATCACATATTAGCTATTCTTAACTACAAAACTACCAGTTAGGATGAGAACCACTATGAAAATACTAACCAGAGAGCAAATTTAAGATCTCTGTAAAGAAATGAACTTTTTTTTTTTTTAGAAAAAATTTAAAAAATTAACAGTCTGTTTAAATTTTTTTTGTTTTCCTGAAGAGCGAGATTGTCCTTTCACATTCTATTTTCATAATTCAAAAATTTCAACTAGAAAATCATTGAAAAGTTTAATTAAAGACAACGAAGTAAGCATAAATACTATGTTTCTCTGTGACAGAAATTGTTCTTATAATAATATTAATGTAATTAAATGACAAATCTATGTGATATGATTAATTTATCGTACTCGCTTGGCCATGAATTAAATCTTATTAAGATAATAAAATATGCTATATATATATATATATATATATATATATATATATATATATATATGTACACTCTATGAAATACAAAAAGACGCACAAGGAGTTCTCCGATGGAGACAAAAAGTTTCAGATAGGAAAAGTTTGTACATAATAGAAAATGATTAAAATTTTAGAACAATTGAATGATATATTTAAAAGTTACATAATTACAAAGTAACAAGCTCTTAGGGTGTTGACCCACCTCTAGCCTGGATGCAAGCTACCACATGACGTGGCATAGAGTGATATACCGCAGGAGATTCTGATGGTCTCCTGCGGTATATTTCTTGCCAAATTTGCTCCGATTCTTAGGCTAGGACATAAGCAATCCCTAGTAGTTGCAGTCGCCTTCCCACATATCCCAGATATGCTCTATAGGAGAGAAATCCGGCTGGCCAAGAAAGTGTTTGACAAGCTGAAAGACAGTTCATAGCAACTCGTGACGTATGTGGTCTTGCATTATCTTGCTGAAAAATAAGGCCAGAGTACTGCAAAAGGAACGGTAGGAAAACAGGTTTCAGAATGTAGTCGATGTACCATTGTGCTGTATGTGCTCTAATGACGACCAAATTGGTCCAGCTATGAAGGGAAATAGCAGCTTTGACCATAACTTCTGGTTGAGAGCCTATGTGGCATGCAATAGTGAAAACAGTATCGGCACGCTGCCCTGGGCGTCTCCAGACAGGTCTTCGATGATCGTCAGGACACAGTTGGAAGCGGAATTCATCGTTAAACACTATGCGTCCACAGTCAGCATCATTCCAACTTGATCGAGCTAAGCACCACTGTAATCTGACTCGCCAGTGTGCAGGCGTGAGTGGCAGGTGGTGTAGTAGTCGGTACGAGCGCAGATTTCACTCTATCAGCTATCTGTGAATGGTCCATTCTTGCCAGCATCTTCTAATCACCGCAACGTATCGACTCATATGACCAGCGATTCTTCGATTTGCCCAACCTGCCTCTTTCAAACCAATGCTACTTTAACAATTGCTCGAAATGAGCCCGAATCCAACGGGGAGGTATTTTTTCAGCCGTTGATAGGTATCCTTAATTGCAATGCATCAAAAAAGTTGACCATCAGATTGAGAAGATTATATACCTGCTGAGTGCGTAGTTCCGATGTGATGTAGCTTCAGCTATTCATTCATTGTACACCAAAATTTAATCATTTGCATGTTCGGTCCAAATGTTTTCACATACGAAATTTCATTACAACCAGGAAACTCCTTCTTGCTACGTCGTTTTTTTTGTTTTAAAATGTATTTATATATATATATACCGTTTGTTCTCAAAATTATTGATAGATTTTACTTTATATATGGATATATTAAAAGGTCTTACAAATTTTTTACACATAAAATATTTTTAAATGGAAACCCAAGATATTTGATAGAAAAAATTGAAAATAGTTTTTGACTCAACTTCATTCAAATGTAAATTGAATATAGCTTAAAAACAAATTTACATTTAAAAGCGTTAATGGTGTATTTTATCAAATTAGTACACACGTAATTAATTTCTTTTGAAAAGTATGAGATCCATTGCTTGAAATCTGAAGTTTTTTTCGTATTTAATATGAAGAATAAAATTAACTTCAATATAATTTGTAAATCTTTTTTAAATGATATTATTTTAAAATTATTTTTTTATGTCAAGAAAGAATAAAAATAAAAATAACAATAGTTTGCTAAGATTATTCAGGTAAATTTATAAGTTTTACGCGTTACACTAAAATAAATTATTAAAAAAAGACTGAATTGAAAAAAATTATTTAAATGATAATTCATAGTTGCTACTTAAATCATTTTTATAAATGTGGTCCGTATAATTTGTAGCTAAACATGCAAAAATATTTGATTAAAATTTATTTTTCATTTTAACAATAACTAATTATATATCAAAAAATTATTTATCTGATCACAATTTTTTTCATGCCAAGAAATCATTTGACACCTTTATATCTACAATTTATAAATATCTCTATTTTTAAATAATCTCTCTCTACTACTATACTTAACCTTTGTCAAATTAATTAATAACATTAGAAGCTTCAATTATTTTTGAGTACTTTTCTTAACTACAATATCGACTTTCATTACACTATTTTCTTCTCATATTTTTTTCTTAACTAATCACTTAGGTAAACTAATTTCAAAAGCATAACAGTAAAAATAATTATTAAATCATATATGTAAAACACGTAATACATATTCATTGAAAGTTGTCTATATGTTTCATAATGGAAATACATTACATTTAAATAATACATAAAACACGCTCCATATTTTTACATTTGTTCCTTCCGTTTCTTTGAAAAATATTTCACAATAAATTTCGAAACATTTTGTAATTCCATGTTCATATCCAACAGATATTTCCACAAAATCACTATCGGCTTTTTCAAAATTCTCCATAGTGAAAATGAATTACCCTGCTTCGGGAATTAGGTATGAATTTTAAAGAGAGAAAAAGATACTACGCATTTCAGAAGATGGTCTATTTACTTACTAATGCACTATTTCTATTACTTATGCATTCAGAGTTACTTAACACAACACGAAGGAAAACGAAACTTGAACTGAATTTTGAACATAAATAGTGGTTATCACAAGCTATGGAAATTCTATGTATATCAGTTTTCAAACATTCAAAACGACTCGAATACATTTTCTTTTCTTCGTATAAAACGAGACACTACACAGAAAGTAATAAAATCAAGGAACACTGAAATGAATGATAATAAATGTATACAAATATAACGATGAAGTGAAGGAAAAAAAAGTTCGGTAGAAATTACTAACAATATAAAATTTGATTATATTTCATAGTTAATTGAATAATTTAATAATGACAAATTTAGAAGCATGACAACGTCTATTTACACAATAGTCCTTATTATACTAAATCATGCTCAAGTAAAGACAATACACAACATATATATATATATATATATATATATCTTCTTTAATGAGCACCTCATAAAAAGAGAGACACTGAAAGGCAGTTTCAAACCATTTTGAGAGCAGGAAACAGAGATTTTGGTGCCAAATTATGGCTATCGAAAATGCTGAAATCAGTGTCTCGATTAAGGTGAAAGTATTGGTTTTATCCGTAATTTTCTCTGTGTCATCCTGTGGCGTACCATTACTTCTACTTGTCTCTTGTGCCATAATATAGTCAAATACAAGTAATTCTAAAATCAATAACCTACGCAAAAACACGCCAGCCAGTTCTAACGCAACTATTTATTTATCAATTTTTGTAATATAATGCATAAGGAGTTTTCGCTCTCTCAAATCCTCTTCGGCATTTACTGCCCATAACAACTCTTGCTATTGTGGATGTCTCTATCCTCTAAATTTATCTTTGCTTATGTACCGTCATATCTAAATCACTTCACTTTATTTCCACCTGCATCTAATTAGCATAATCATGTTTCATTTTCTTTGGAAGAAATTGTTATTTCCAGCAATCAATCTCAATTAAAGTGCCCAAGGTTAGTGAAGATAAAATCGCGAATAGCCCAAAGTCACAATCCTATACCTGTCAGGAACAGTTGTAAATACGGAGAGATACGAAGCCTGAGAGATTCGATTGGAATTTGACCGACTGAAATTATTAGTAATAGTTGAGAGAAAATCAGCCATTATCCACCGAGAAGTCTGTCAAAGTGCAGGCAAAGTATTACTTTAGAGATTTGTCCATTGTCCGAGCTAGTAAACTGATGAACTGTTCATTATTGACATTTATTAAAAGTACTATTTTGCATTTGTATTGCTGATCTGTCTAATTGTTGCTTTTGCTCCTGTTGTATCGCTAATCTGTGCAAGTGATGTGTTTTCAGATAGTGCTGTTAATCTGTTTAAATTTTGCTGCCTATGTTCGCCATTTTTATAATATTTGTGAATAATAGTTAATTTGTTATTACCCTTAGTGATGGACTGTTCTCAATCTTACCCTTACATTAGATTAAGACTTTTAAGAAAATATTCTGTTTTCTCGAAAGGAGAAACTTATTTCAATTATTTTTTCAAGCTTATATTTACGAATTTATTTTGAATAAATGAAACGACTTTTGGATTTTTCTATATGAAGATCTGTATGATACTTCAATACTTTGGTCAATAATAAATGAGAATCATAACAGACTCTACGGGTTGTAACCAGTTGTGCGTTTATTAATAAAATGAATTCATTTCCTCCATTCATAAGTATCTATTTTTATATTTTAAGTATTTTACAGAAATATAAGAGTGTAAGTTGCTTTATATTTAAGAATGATAACTAGTTGATGTATACCTTATCATAATCAACGCATTGTTTACTTTACAAATAATTACACAACAGTAGAAGATTTGGCTACTTCATCAAAAATAACTTTTAATGGGAAAAACCGATCGAATATTCGATATATAATCACAATGACCAAAACATTTCACTTGTTTCAAAGACGATTAAAGCAGAAAACACTAATTAACTTTTTTCAAATTAAAATTTAAAGTATTGTTTTTATAATAGATATATTTATTTGGGAATGAAAACAAAATCATAAATATGTGTCATTTTATATGCCTTGAACATTGACGCAATTATCGCTGTTCTGTCAAATCACCATCAAAAGTTTCAAATTATATTTCATAATACTTATTATTTAAACTGAACATTATAGAAAAATGTAAGGGAATTAAGTGCTTTAATGATTGTTTGTATATCATGCACATCTATCATTTACTTTTTATTTATTAACTGAATGTGATATGAAGAAAAATGTAAAAAAATGTAAATTTCTCCTTAAGGCTCCCGTCTACCGACCATTTTGACTCCTTGAATGAATTGTTAATCCCGAAGAATTTCTATTACTACCATCAAATTTTTCACATTTTATCCACTTGAATGTAAAAAATAAAGAAGATTTCTGCGGAATTACATTATCTTTCTGATTCTTAAGAATGTTTTTGCCTATCTTTTAAAGATTATAAAGATTATACCTATATTTTAAAGATTCATTTGTGTATTTTCAGGTCTTTAAAATTATTCTGATATTTCCTAAGAAATTCAATAGAATATTGTAATTCCACTGTTTTTTTTTTTTTAAATTTTAACTATTTAGGGTCTATTTCCTTACATTTAAGGGATAAAATAATAGAGATTTGAGGATGGTAGTAGAAATTCCGTAGGACTAACGTAACGTTCTTGAAAATAAAATGGTATGCACACAGGAGCCTTAAGTAAAACATTTGATATCGAGCATGTGATGAAATTTAATGAAAAAAAAATTAAGGTATCCGACAACGTTAATAACTCGAATTTCGGAGAGAATACGGAATTTTCTTTATTCATCCATTAAATTATGTGAAATCTGTTCTTTTTAAAGCTGCTTTCCATTTGTAGCTACGGTACAAAGAAATCAAGTTATAAGGATTTTAATATGAGACATTTTCTTTGTTTTCTGAACAAGTTTAAGATTTAAATCAATTTTCTGATGAATACAATTTTCAGTATGCTTACAATTTTTGAAAGGTAATAACTCGATTGTTTTTTTTTCTATATAATGATGGAATTTGGTAAAAATGTAATTCATATTATTCTTAAGATCCTGAACTTGGAATTTTGTAATGTGTGTTATATAAGGGGATTTATCAACATTTTATTGTATAAGAGTGGAGAAATTTCTTAAAAAATACGGGTGTTGTTACTTCGACTCTTAATAACTCTGCAAATAATGTGAATTAATAAAAAAAAACCCTTAGTTTAGGCTCTGTATAGGTGTCATATCAATACATTTGCTGAATAACAATGCTATAGAAAGATTTTACATGTAAGGAAAATATTTTGAAAATGTGCTAATTTTTTTTCTTATTTTACTCTAAAAAATTGCATTTTAAAATTTTTTCTTTGATATAAATTTTTTAAAAGGCTTTTTAACGTACATTGTAATTTAGACGATATTGAATATCAAAAAAATATTCATTTATTCGTTTTTCAAAATCCTGCTTCCGAAAGTAATCAGATACCTTAAATGAAACATGTAAGATTAACAATTATATATATATAACTATCTATACACTCACTAACAAAAAACGTTGCTCATCAAAAATGAGTCATCAAAATGGAACGAAATTTTACATACGTAATGACTACATTGATTTAAAAAATGATTAGAAAATCAGAGAAAAATGATCCTTTATTTCAGAGAAAAAGGTAAAAAGAACGGAGGATTTAATACCCTGTTGAACCCCCTGTAGTTTGTTCAAACTCGTGGAATGCCCGACTCGCAGTCCCAAATGATGCCAGATATGCTCGATTGGAAACAAAACTGGGGATCGGGCAGGTCGAGGAAGGGTAGTAACAGTGCGGAGACAGTCTTGTGACACCCTTGCCGTGTGAGGCCGAGCATTGTCTCGTTGAAAAAGGGCTCCTGGGAGCGTTGCATGATTGACAACACATGTGGTTGCAGTAAGTCCTGGACATACCGCTGGGCTGTCATGGTGCCACGGATCAATACTAGGGGTGACCGTGTTTTGTAGGCAATGACACCACATACCATCACACCAGCTGTGGGAGTGGTGTGTCCTGTAAAGCAAAGTCAGGATTTATGCGTTCACCACAGGGTCTCCACACACGAACACGATTGTCATACTACTGAGATTGAATTTGGATTAGTCACAAAAGGCGACCTGGTTCCATTCCGCTGCAGTCCAGTTTCCTCGTGCGCGGCACCACTCCAAACGGAGGCGTCGATAGATGAGTGTCAAGGGCAGCACACGTAATGGGTGCCGCGATCATTCAGCCAGGCGCCTTCGAATGGTTCGAGAAGACACAGGGGTCCCTAATAAAGGTGCTACCTGTGCCTGGATGGCGGCAGATGAAGCAATTGGCTGTACGCTTGCATTTCTTATGATGTGGCGGTCTTCTCGACGACTGGTGTGTCGAGGGCGTCCTGAGCCAGGTCTTCGTGTAAATGACATCTTTCGGATCCACTGGTCCCAACACCTCCTCACACACAATCAGAGCGGCCTAACTGACAAGCTATTCGCCTAGCTGACCACCCAGCTTCCATCATGCCGATTTTCTTCCCCTCTCAAACTGCGATAGTTGCTCATATTGTCTTCGAAAACGGCGTAATGGCATGTCTACCTCATCTCTTCCTTTGTAAATGATTCAGCACACTCAATAAAGCTATGGTTTCCAATTTTATACTCCACGGAGAACGACGTTAAACGCCCTCTACAGGCTATACGTGATGCTCAATCACGCTTCATTTCTAATCATTGCATATCTCTCCGATATGCACATTTATGCCAAGTTTCGTTACGATCCCGCAATTATTTCTTGACGCTCTAATTTTGTTGTCCATGAGTATACAAACATACATACATACATACATATATATATATATTACACATTTCACTTATTTATAAAAACGAAAGTTATTCGGAATGATAATTTATTGAGTTAAGATACTTGCACTTTAGTGATGATTAATATTAATTGATAAAATTATCAAGAACTCAAATTTTTAATTTTTTGAAACAATAATTACTACTTTAAGGGGGTATAAATCCCATTGATTTGTGAAAAATATTTTTTTTTTATAATAAAATTTTATACATTTTTAATGAAATCAAAATTTGCATAGTTTATAATACTCTGTTAATTGAAGAACTCATTCATGAAGAGAAATGAAAAAAAATCAAGATTTATTTTGTAATTTTATATGGTTAAATATTGATTCCAAACAAATATCATTTAAGGAAAATATTTGTATCATATCAGCAATTAGCAATTTCTTCTCAAATGAAACTTACTTCAAAAATTTGTGATATATTATTTTGAATTTTTATTATGTGTAACTCTTTTCTTGACGACTGTACCTTAAATATAGAGCCACCTGTACGTAAGAAAATTAAACATGAATGAAACAAGTTATCCAAAATAGATTGAAACATAGAAGAAGTTACGTCATAGAATGTTTGTTGTTCCATATAAATTACAAATATTAATTTAAAATATGAAATAATTATTTTGTTTTACATTTAATCCTCATATTTCTGGAGATTAAATAGAATTTTGTACGCATGATGTATGGACCAATTATTTTAAATTTGAAACTTCAGAATTAGGAGATAACTAGTTTATGTTCGTTGGTTAGTTACCATTGATTTTAAATAGTTAATCCATCATGTAAAAGTAATATATTCTTCTTTTTAATTTACGTACAAGTTTTCTAAATCGGCATATACGAATATAAAACTAGTCTTATAAAATGTTTCTACATTTTAATTCAGCACCTATAAAACAACTATACGGTTTTGTGGATATTACAACATATTTCATTGCATAAGAAAATAATAAAAATGGACGATTGTAGTACTGTTATGGCTACTTCTTTACCGAGAAGAAAAACATAGCAAAAACATAAAGAGAAGATAAAAGATGCGTTTACAGTTGAATCTACTGTGCTATATTTTCAGTCGTTAAATCAACAACTCAGATATCCAGAGAAAGCCTCAAGCAAAAAAATACTTTCATGTTTATTACTTTTGAAGGTTTAAGATAAAATTCTACGAAGAAATAAAACGGTTTTCAGATTGAAATTTCTGTGTCTCCAAATAAACAAAATATTACATTCAGATAAGGAACAGAAATCATAGATTTGATACTAAAAGTGTGACGTTATAAAAAACGGTTACTTTCTTGCCACGTTATAGTCCTTAGGCCATCGAAGGAATTTTCTGATTCTGTGAAATTTCGAACAGCATGAAGTGAAATGTTTCTCTTATTATTTTATTTCCCTTATAATATTCTTCCCTTTGCAGCGTTAGCATCACGGTGCAAAAAGGATAACTAAGCATGAAATCATTTCAATGATATTTTTATGGTGGTTTTGTATTGCCTTAAGAATCGTACATAAGCATTTTCTTCTTTTTAACTAACGTAATTCTCCCAGCAGTTTACCCAATATTTCTTCCTCCAAATTTACTGTAGAGATTATTTTTATGGAAAAGATTATATTTATAAGTGGAGTAATCAATATTTCTTCTTTTCAAAAAAGATAAATTATTTACAATTTTTGGAAATGATAAACAATCGGAATATACAACCATCAGCAAATTGTTGGATCTAGTAACACAAAACACGTTTTTGTTGCCAAATCGAAATATCATCAATGCAAAACGCTATGTTCGTTTATTCTCTTTGAGATGAGAAATTTGCTTTTTTTAAAGTTCTGTAATGTTGTTGAACAATTGTATAAATGCAAACTTTTATTAATTATCAGCAAAAAAAAAAAAACTGATTATTTTGAATCTAGCACATGAAATGAAATTTAAAATCTTGTTTTATTGTTTTTACGTATATATATATATATATATATATATATATATCATGTAATCCGTTTTTAATATATTCATTTTCAAAAATCACATTTATTTGTTCCCAAGAAATTAATTTTCCAATTTATCGTTCTAATTTGGTACCATCAGTTGAATGACACTATTAAAATACCCAAGAGACAACTATTACGTTCAATAATTAAAAGTGTATGCGCACGTTTATTAAAATGTCCTTTCTCATTAAGAGCTTCCAAGAATCTTTTGATTGCAATATATGGAGCAAAACTTTATTAATGTGGAATCTTAGCTAACGATCATTTGATGATAATGATTTGATTTGCGATGTGATTGGAAACAGAGGAAGTCCATTAAATATTATTGTGTTATAATGAAAAATGTAGTAATATCTTGCATGATTAGGTGTTCACTTATCTAATCTGAAGTTTGAAAGTCAATAAACGAGTAGAGAATATTAGAGGATGAGAAGAGCTCTTGAAAATATCGAGATAATTAATGATATTTGACTTGTGATTTCATTGCTGATATGTGGTTGAGTGCTTGAAATTTGTTCATGAGTGAATTTCCAATGATTTTCTTTCTTTTGAATGGCCATTATAATATCGTAAAAGCTCTCAGTTCTTTTAAATAGAAAAATATATCATAGTGAAGGCATGTAAATGATATAGTAAGAAACTTCCTTTGAAAACTGCTGCCATTTCAATTTTTTTTTTATGATATTGAAATGAAATCTGCCCCATTGTATGATATTTTCCCCTAAGGTAGAACTATCCTTTATCGATATTAATTTAATAACTATTTTTGAAATGGTTTTTTTAAGGGGAGAAATTTAAGGGGTGGTCTCAAGACCCGAAACCTCTAAATTGTTGTTTTTTTGAATTATAAATTATATCACTCCTTTAAATGTAAACTAGTTATTTACCGTTGGAGCTATTTTTTTTTCATTTAGAAATGATATACTATATTCAGCTTAATCATATGAGAATAACATTTATATATTTAATAAACGTTTACAAAACACAAATAGAGAGACTGTATGTAATTCAGGACATTATTTTCATAAATTAAATTTAGAAAACTGATTGATTTGTATTAGGGTAACTAGAGCAACTTATCCTCTTTAAGATATTCTTTTAATACAATAGATTTCGAAATATTTCATCTTTTACAAAAATATCAAGAAAATATATATATGCTTATTACCTACTTCATTTCCAGAAATTATTTGTAAGTAATATTGCATTATCTGTCTATTTCGAGTATATTCCATGGCTGTCTTATGTGACACCCGTATTTTCAACATTTCAAAAGAATATGTTTCAAATCGCTAAGTCGATTCCAGGTACTATGCATTAAATTATCATTTAAATTGAATTTTGCTTAAGTCCAGGAGATATAAAAAATTTGATGATGATTCTAGGGCTTAGTAAATATTTTCTTCTCTCTTTGTCCCACTGGATATTATATCTATGGTTGGTATGCTCCCTAATATCTTAAAATATTAACCTGAATAATACTTTTATTGATTATTTTTATTCTGATACTGAAAATATTGATACTGAAGTTTTCTTGGAAAATCTAGTCAAAGCATAGATTTACTGTTGTATATTTTTCGTGAAAGTCTACCTGTTAATTCCAAAATGTTTTCGAATGTTCCGAGATTCAAAGCAGAATCATCCGATTATGAATATATTACTGCCTGATGTACGAAGGATTTTTGGTAATTTAAGATTGTAATTTTTAAATGTATATTACACAAAAAAGCTATCGAACATGATTAATGGATTTTTGCTTAATTAAATTAAATCATCGGAAGTTTGCTTATGCTTCAACTTAATAAGTAGAATTAATGATTTACTTTGTAAGCAAATGAGGGATTTCCTGTGATACCTGCTATGATGTTATATTTTGTTTTTTGACACATCAATTGCTATTATAAAAGACACCTGGAAATTATGCTCCACTATTTCCTCAGTCTTTTTATAACAGTAATTAGTAAATTTTTATCTAGAAATCCAAATTCATCCGCATGAGTGACACACGGAAGCTTAGTAAAATACATCAGTCTTGAAATTGACTCAATTTATATTCCATTAATGTTCAAAATGTGGAAAGTATTTTAATATGTATTGTCCTAGGGCTAATGAGATGCATAGGAAAAAAAATACCTTTTGATTTTTGATAGTGATAAAAATTCGATTTGCCAACCGCCATATTTTTTCTGAGAGAATCTTAGGCTTAGGAAATTTTAAGATCACAACATTTTGTGACTATTGTGAAAGATCTAGTTATTCTGAGAGCTTTAGCTGGTAATTATATTTAAAAGTTTAAGCTGCTTATCCCTACATTTATTTACGATATGACAGGTATAATATAAAGCAGTATATGCTATTGTTATTTAATTTGATTGAATATTCAGCTCTCTTACCATAATTATTACGTACCATTCTGTAAGACCATTAACTTTTTCAAAAATTTATTTTTTATTTGATTCATTGTAGAATATTTATTCGTATGAAAAAAATATACTACTAAATAATTAATTGAGGATTGTGAAGCTAGCCAACATAACGTTAGGAAACATTTGAAATCTTTTTTTCGAAAGTTTCACAATTTTATTTTATCAGATGAAGGCACTTATCAAGGTAAATTTCTGATAAGTGAGTCACTAGATTATTCTTGCAAAAATATTTTGTGATTTTTATTACAGATAATATCCAGGGACTGATGAAAGCAGTAAATAGAGATGACATCGGCATATATTAACCATTTTTCTCCTATTTCTAATGTTTTGAAAAAGTTATGCAAAAAGATTGTGCATAATATGGTGGAGAGACTACTACATTGCAAAAGAGAGACTAACCTTGGAGAGACTGCCCTTTAGAATAATTTTCTTCGATGAGAGACCATCTCCCCAACAAATAGGAAATTTACAAATCCAAAGTGTCATTTTCCCTGTGATTCCAATTTAAAGACATATACAAGGTAATCTATATAAAACTGTATCGTCTGCACACCATTTATATCAAACTTATTTCAATATAGATTTTGTTTTCCAATTTGGCGTCTTCTTTTGCTATGTTTATGAGTTATGCTGTCGATCTGCTTTCTTTAAAGTGTACAAACAAATTCATAATTTGAAAGAAATTTCCTTTCTATTGTCAAAAAGTAGGAGATATGCCCTAAAAGTATTTCAAAAGTTTTTGAAAAAAAAAAAAGATGCTTGAACTCTTTGTCTATATGGAGATATTTTAGATTAGTTTTTGTAGGGTTTTGGAGATCGGAAGTACTATTGCTCGTTTCCAAGACCGAGGTACTATTGATCTTTAAAATAAATATTGAAAAAAATTTAAGACAACAATTTATTGACTATGATTTATAATTTTAGGAAAGTAGTTGAGTTCTGATCTCAGTAAAATCAGCGAAAATATTCTGTATTTGAGGTTCGATGATACATCAATTATTTACTTGAAGAATATGTAAATTTGATTTTAGATTTTTGCAGATAGTTTCTTGTAATACATGTAAGATATTCTTGAAATACATGGAACTTTAAGCACACACACACATACGTACACACACACACACACACACACACACATATATATATATATATATATATATATATATATATATATATTGTATCCCAATACATATTCTATGTCTTATTTTTATTTCTAAAAATTAGCCATTTAATGAGTTTCAGTTCTAATGAAACCTGAGTGTGCTTCAATATTGCAAGCTTTACATTATGTACTTCTATAAGTGGGAACAGTAGTATTTAGTATAATAAAGTTCAAATCCGTTAATCAGTCAACAACATCATTTATCCATTTAGAAGAATGATTTGATCTCTTTATGAGATGATGGTTGTTAACGTTCGCAAAATTAAAGTTGAATCTGTTAGAAATTTAAAAAAAAATCTATAAATGAGATGTCAAGTTCCTTTGGGGAACACATAATAATCATGTAGAAGAAGATGTTACTAATGACTATTTTACAACCTAATTCTTACGTTTGTTCGATATATGAAAGAATTTGTCGAACAGAGGTATTTATCGATCCACAGGGTGTTTAGAAACTCATCGGCAAAAATTTAAGGGGTATGGAAATCATCTAAACAAGCAATTTTCACCATACAATGCATAGGAGCAGAGCAAGCGGTGAACGTACAGTAATCAGGAAACAGCCATGACTTCTGAAATTGACGTTAGCAATGACGAAGTGTAAGAAAATTTCTGCTTTATTAATTCCACCACTGCTCCGTCAAACGTTTCACCATCTGCTCTCTGCCTATGTATGGTATGGTAAAATTTGATTGTTTAGATCTCTTCTATCTTCACCTGAATTTCAGCCCATGACTTTCAAAATAACCTGTATATATTAGCAGTCATCCACATGGTTTCAATGTTCTTTACAATCTAAAAGTTGTTATGTAAGGAAAATTTAAGCTTTTTTCGGTTGTCAATAAAGTTTTCTAGAACGACCAAAATTCTTCTTGTGAAATGTGATGGATATTCAAATAGAAGGATTTGGTTTAAATTTAATACAACTCCACAGTTAAAAGTTTGTAAAAGAAAGAGAAAAGGAAACGAAATACTTCTAATAAACTTCTAATAATCTTTACCCTTCCTTCAAGTTCAGTTAAGAAAGAGAGGAAAATTGTGGATCGCTATATACTTATAAGAAACATTTTTAAAAAATAGAACTTATGTACAAACTCGGCTTTTTCTTCCTTTTTTCATTCTTTTTTTGTGTTATCGCATGCATTTATATTAAAAGATGTGCTACTAATTATGCTACTAGCATTTTTAAACATTATTTTATGTATTATATTTTAATACTGAAGAATAATTCTCAGTCTTAGTATCAGGAAAACTTTTTCCAACTTCCAGTAATGTTCCAGTGATTCCAACTCCATGATTCCAGTATTTCTTTCGTGTTAATGTATATAGAACATTATATAGAGAAAATGAACTCGCTTGGTTTGGATTTATTAACATCGCACTAGAAGTAACACGAGTGCTATTGGTGACTTAAAGTAAGTGGAAGAATTTCCTTTACAATTGATGTAACTGATATAAGGCATAAACTTTCCTAATGGGGAAAAGTCGCAATTAACGCGTTTAACGTTCTTAACAAATCCGAGATTGATGCTGGAAACTAAGACATTTACTTGTGATTTTCTAAAATAAGCTATACTTCATAGTTTATACAAAAAAAAAGTTTAATGTTTTCCAGCAGTGTCGTTCCAGAAAAAGTATTAAAACTGGCAAATTTTTTAGGAAAGTCACATATATAATGAAAAAATGAATTTCAAATATTTTTATGCAATTTCTCTTATGTAATTTACTAGTTAACTTTCCCAAAGACACATTACGTAGAAAGTTCTTAGAGGTGAAACCAAGAAGTGATTCTCATCCTTACTATACTCTACCGATCTGGAATATTCATTGAATTTTTTAAAGGAAATATTTATGCTGCATATACAGGTTATGTAGAAGAAAGTCACCTATTCAATACTAGAAAAGAAACACAAATATGATGTTATCATGTCTTGCAATTTTGCTGAATACTTCATTCCATAATAATTGTGAATGAGACTTTGGCTTGAAGGACTTTTTTATATTGTACTCCAAAAAATACTTATCTCTTCTATTTTTCCTTGCTCTGAACGTAATAAAATTTCATTTCCGATCTTTAATTTTTCAGGTGCTTTATATTTACCACCAACATAACTCATTTCATTGGAAACTACATTTGTTTGTTCACATAAAATATCTTAATTCACGAATCACTTAACATGAGCCTATTAATTGAATATAAGGAGATGATATAAATAATGGAAAAAGGGATAAGAACTCTTCTTCAAATTTTCTTGACGAAAACAGGACCAGGTCAACAACTTCTCAGCTGCTCAGTCCCTACTTTAAAAGATAATTTTCAATACTACCTGTTGAGTGTTTCCAGCTACCTCTCTTAAGATTCTGCATAGTACGAATAATTTACTTATTAACTTTGAGCCGATGTTAAAAGGCGAGGTGAAAACTTAAATTGGCACCCAAATTTCCACAATTACCACATGTAACATAACCACTCAAATGTAAACATAGAGCATTAGCCCAGCTAAACGAGAGTCTTAGATTAAATTGAAATAGTATTCAGTGATTACTCCACTAACAGTTCAACAAGAAATACCGTTATTTTATTTAGTATACCTTCGTATATAGATTTTTCAAATCATCTAGAAGATGAAAAAGGCAAAAGGATTTTGTAGAGTTTTCAATGCATAAAAGTAATTCATATGAACCCTAATACCTGATACATTGATTCGAAACAGCTATTATTTAACAGTATATTTAATTTCACAACATCATAATTTTTGAATATTTTGAAATATATGGAGGCACTGTAAGATCTGCGAAAGTTTTTGTAATCATCATGTTTCAGGTTAACAATTCTTGCCTAGTCAGTTTAATCGAAAAATCTTCATAACAAATAATTTAACTGAACCCCGAAGTTGAGATTTTCTCTAGTAGCCAATACTTTAAAAAACTGTTAGAATTCCAAAATTATTTACATTTATGTAAAATCATATGTAGCCTTTCTAAAATTATGAGTGTTTCAAATAATCACTGCGTAGGCAACCAACAATGTATTTCCTCAGTTATATGTTTTATTTTGTCTTGTGATTCTATTTATAATGTAAATAATTTAATACTACTATTACTCTGTTTTATATCATATACTATGTAATTTTCCTCTAATAGTTTGCATATTATAGTTTACAGCATTAAATAAATGAATAATGATTTAAGAAAAAAAAAACAAAATTTTTTTTCACATTATCCAACATTTAAAGGAAATTTCTAAATATAAATTATGTTCCATACAAATTTATTTATGTTAATTATTTTAAATTATAATTCATTTAAAGAAGGTTATTGCTTACAAGGCTAAAAACCTTAAAAATGACATTATGCATTCTCTACAAATCTCAATGTTTTCACGATTCCGATACCATCTCTAAAACTGGATGTTCTCTGTAGTTTCCCATTTATTTTTCCGAATTGTATATTTTTTTAATTTTAATTTATCAAAAATAATTCATAGTAACGACTTCATCTGCACAATCGTTTTCGAGAAAGTTTAAATATATTCAACTTATGTAAAAGTAGATAAAAGTATACATTTAAATTAATTCAAATGGAGCATACCAAATTTAAACAAATTTAATAATCTAACTACTTCATTCTTAAAAACATTTTCATAGTATCTCAATTTTCTACAAAATATTACATGAATGCGCAGAGATTATGAGAACTGTAATATAATCAATACTATATATTATAATTTTGTTTTAAATATATATATACTGAAATTAAATCAAAATAATAAATCATAGATCGCAGTTCTTTTTCTTGAAGGATAAATCTTATATATATATATAAAAATTCATTTTTTAAATAGTCTTAATAAATTATTTCACATGTAAAAAGAATTTTAGAATATAGCGTAATAGAATAAATTAAATTTAGAATTTTTTTACTGAATAAAATTAATATAATTCTCGAAACATTTCCATGCTCAGTTTTTGTTATTGATATTTGACTAATAATTTATTAGATTCTCGAAATAGATGAATTGTTTCTTTTAAAATAGCAAATTAACGAAATAAAGAGAGTTTGATAGTATTATTTTGCATTGGATATACTTAAAACTAACGAAATTGTGATGTAGAAACATGGATTTATTTTTCATTCAGGGGACATTTCTTCGGTCCACTTTTTTCTGAAATATATATTTTTGTTGTTTGTGACATTGTCTTCCTTCCTTCCTAATATACTTTCTTAATTATGCCTATCTTCCAATAAATACAGAAAAATAATTATTAAAATAATAGAATTTTCCTTCCTCAAAGAAAATAAAGCATTTTCTCTAAATTATTTGGGTTTATCTTTACTTTCTCTCTTCAAAATATGACATTTTTCTTTTTCTCTGAAATTCTTCTCAAGAGCAATACGTAACTGAATCCAGCTACACATCAGG
>BMAW01002713.1:6552-32406 GCA_019974015.1 Nephila pilipes | reverse complement strand
TAATTTAATAATTTATCGTTTGCTTTTATTTTAATTACATGTAACTGATATAATATTCAATTTAATAATTTATCGTTTGCTTTAATTTTAATTATATGTAACTGATATAAAATTCAATTTAATAGTTTATCGTTTGCTTTAATTTTAATTATATGTAACTGATATAAAATTCAATTTAATAATTCATCGTTTGCTTTAATTTTAATCTCGGAAAAGTTTACTTTGGTCCATTTCTCGATATTTCATCGTTTACTTTAATTATTATATTTAATTGAGTAATTTAATGATAATTATAAAAAAAGTGCACCTTGAGTGTCTAAATCTGTTCTTTGTAAACCTTTGCATAGAACTTTTTTTATTATTTAATTTAATTTTTAAAAAGTTTTTAATTAATGAATCCATTTATCATAAATGTCAAAAATAAAATATTGTACAATACTTAAGATTTGTGAATATTTATAGGAAATGAGAAAACTGAACCATAAATTCAAAAACAACATCTAGAGAAAATCGCAAATAGAAATACTTTTCTCTTAGCTGTTGCATGTGTGTTTGTAATTTTAAAATTTAATTTTAGAACATTCTATTAATTGAATTCTCAAATATAATACATATATGGAATCAGCAAATCGCCTTCTATTTTTAGAATATAAATGGAGAAGAGGGTAGAGAAGGAAAGAAAAATAGAAATTTGTAGGCTTTTATTGTTTGAGTTGCCTTAAGCGCTTTTTGGTGAGGTGTTATTGAACCAAATATAGTCATGATGGCATTATATTTCTAAGCATTTCCATCCTCTTAATGGAAATTTTTTTCTTTTTTTAAAAAATGCTTAAAAATTTCTTTTTTATTTGTAAGCTTTTAATTTTGAATCATTATTTCAATATTTTTGAAGTTAGTATAAGTGTTCATCATAATTAATAATTAAATTTTTAAATAGCTCTAAAACTTTGCAACTGTCTACAATTCATGCATACATATTAGATTTAAAGAAACGTTCACTTTATTGGATATTTAAAGAAGCTGTACAACATTTTCTATTTGCCAGGCTTCCCTCAACTTTGATCTGGTTTTAATTCTGGCTTTATGTTTAAGTCCTGAGCTCTTCCACTACCAAATGAAACGTGGATATGCAAATAAGATAAACTTTAGAAGTGTAGTGTATATATATAATCAAGTTACACAAAAACGACAAATAACGGAATCTGAGAAAATAAAGGTTGCTTGGTAATAGAAATATTGCGATTGTTGCATGAGAGTAAACAGTGAAGGCGTTAAGTAGAACATGCCTGTCTGTGTGATCCGTTGTGACTCGTCCCGACGCTGTGTGGTCGATGTTTCTTTCTTATGGATTAAGTCGCTTCGTATTCCAATAAGATTAATCTTTGATATTTATAGAAGTTTTGAGTTCCCGCTTGGAGGAAAGTAAATTTTATTTATGTGTGTGTATATGTGTGTGTGTATATATATACATATGTATATAGTAGAAAATATTTCGTTTTCTAAAGAAACAATAAACAAGGATTTGAAGAGTAATCGATTACATTCTTGAACTTTTTGTGTTAGTTTTTCGATTACTTAACGTGTGTCTTGATTTAAGTTGAACTTTAGCTTACGATTAGACTAATTATTATACAGTGGAACAAGTCAGGTAATAGAGATACTTCACGGGTTTATCATATACATGAAAAGAAATATATTCCTTTAGACAACTTTATTTATTTGCTATTGATTACATTAAGTTCTATGCTATTTTTTTCTGCTCATGAAAAATGTATATTAACACTTGAAAGATGGCTGTGGTCATTTTGATTGTTTCACAGTTTTTATTATATACTGCGTTTATAGTTTTGTTCTCCGGATTCTGAAATTTCATGACTTTTATAAATTTTACGTGAAACATGCAGAGACATGTACAAAACTTTATTCTGCAGTAGAAAGAGGAAAATATTTGTTGTATAACCGAAAAGACGGAAGCCGTCATTTTGACGGCAGTATGGGAAACTAGTTAAAATCCACAATGCAAATCAAAAAAACCATAATAAAAACGAAATATGTAATAAAAAATAGTATAAAAAAAATTTAAAGTCAATTGCTACTTAAGTCAACAAAGAAAAAATTCTTTTTAGTATTTAATTATTTTATTAAATAATTACAATTAATATAAATATGTATATACATATGACATATTTAAATTAATATGTATATACATATGACATATTTAAATTAATATGTATATACATATGACATATTTAAATTAATATGTATAAACATATGTATTTAAAATTGTAATTATTTTATTAATTAACTACAATAAATATAAATATGTATATACATATGACAGAGTCACAATATTAAGTGGGAAAAGAAATTTTTTTTCCCAGCGATCTACACGCTTCGTTACTGATGGTATTTATTCCAAAATTTATATCCTGCAAAATATCATATATAAGAGACATTTTTTTCTCCCATATAAAACTAAAATTAATTATTTGAAATTCAAATAAAAAAATTTATGCTTCGACGAGATTCTATCCGAAGGCATGAATATTCTACGCCGACGCTCTACCAAATTTGCCATTGCATAGTAGACAAATGACATAGTAGAAGCATTGGCTTGTTTCTTCTCATCCGGTAAATTAAATGATAGGAATGAAGTGTAACACTACCACCCTTGGTGACAGGAATTATTTGGCGGCATTTTGCCAAATCTGGCTACCCTGTTTCGCTTAGCGGATTTAACGTTCAGTCGCCCCCCCCCCCCAAAAAAAAAAAAATCGCCAAGTTTGGCAATTTTTGAAATCGCTCCAAGCAGTTGCGTTAAACTGCATTTTCACCAATTAAATTTAATTAATATTTGAAAAAACTGTATTAACAACAAGTGTCATCCACTACAAGTTTAAAAAAATGTATTTGAACTTGAGTGGATGAATAAAAAGTATTTTATTAACGATTGAAAATTTGAACAAGATGTATATATATATATATATATATGTGTAGAGTGTGATCTAATAGTAGGAATTTAAAAAAGAAAATATTTGGATATATAAAAAGTTATTATTTCAACAAAGAAACCCTTATCTCCTACTCTCACCCCTATACTTTTCCTTCCCCCTCTTCCAAACGACAGATGTTTTTATATGAAATGCTGAGCAGATGTTTTCCAGTGAAATACCTGTTTGTTCAGTCCCGTGACTAGTGCTCTAAAGAGAGGTATGTGATTACGAACAAATATTATTATTTGAATAGTATTCGATATTCAGAGTAACATGACATGTCGTTAAGGCTTAGGTAATGAAAAAATTGTTCTACTTCTGCATGAATTAGATGGAAATTAACCAGAAGAATTACCTTAGGAGGATGACGAATTTTTTCCCTAAGAAATTGAAACAACCAATACTGATTCTGAATTTGAAGACGAAGTACAAAAATAGTTTCGGTAACCAAAACTAAATCTACAAATGTACTCTAAAAATTAACGAAAAAGAAGGAAGACTGAAAACATTGTTACATTACTGAACGCTTCTGATGTGGTAGCTACATCAAGTAAAGAAGTTACACGAGATGTGTGTGTGACACGTTGTGGGCAAGGATGTCTACAACGTGGGCAATAGTAAACATGGATGCTTTCAAAGTTAAAATATACTGTCTGAGTTCGATGGAGTGTCTTCCTACGCAAAAGAAACGCGTATAAAGTGGAAGAATATCTAGAGCTTTTCAGCTATTGATAGATAACTCTATGAGTAAAATAATACTGGAAGGTACTGAAACAGTAACTCGAAGGCAACTCCAAACAGAAAACTGGTCAATGTCACTGGATGAGTTAGATGCCTTTTTAGCTCCTTTGTACCCTTGAGGAGCATATTGTGCTAAAGAAATCCCTTTCAATAATTTATGGAATAAGACGTGGGGACCTATATTTTTTCGTGATACTATGCCACTGGATAGGTTCAAGGAAATATTGAGGTTTATGAGATTTGATAGAAAATGTACAGTGTCTCAAAGATTACAAAACGATTAATTTGCTCTAATATCATCTTTATAGGATCGATTTGTCAAAAACTCGATTTCTTGCTTCTAACCTAAAGAAAATATAACAGTTGATGAGCAGATATTTCCGTCTTAAACTAGATGCCCATTATTACAATACATACCAAGTAAGCCTGATAAATTTGATATTAAATTTTGGATTACAGCAGATGTAGAGTCAAATTACATGCTCAATTCCATTCCATATTTAGGAAAAGATGATATTTGCCCGCTCAACTTATCACTTTCAGACCATGTCGCTTTACTTCTGATGGAACCATTCTTGGTCAAAGGCAGGAACATCATTACCGATCATTTTTTTACTACCTTTACTCTTGTGCAGAAATTGAAGGAAAAAAAAACTAGCATTGTAGATACAATGCAGCAATCAAAGCGGGGCATCCTCCCGAAATGTGAAAATATTCAAAGCATCCACTTTATTCTACATCGAGTTATAAACACAATGATTCCACCTTGACTATGTATCAATGTAGAAGAAAAGTAATGTTTTGGTTCTAAGCACTCTACATCCAACTGTCAGCATCATAGATAGTGAAAAGAAAGTGCCCGAAACTGTGGCTTATTTAATTCTATAATTATAGTGTATACATTCTGGACCAAGTGGAACCCAACGATTTATTAAAAGCAGGAAGTCGAAGATAGCACGCTTTTTCCAATATTTTCGATTTAGCTTCAATAAGCGCATGGATTCTGTACGAAAAAGCTACAAGAAGTACAAAACCCAGAACAGATTTGTTTGCTTCAACTTTCTGAAGAACTTTGACTAAATCATGAAATAATAAAAGCCACCCCTCGCACTATTTCTTAAATTTCTGGTCAGATATTGAACTTGAAAAATCGTACCCAATGCCTAATTGGGCTATGTAATAAAAACAGGACTGCATATGCATGTTGCAAATGTGATCGATATGTGTGTGATAAATGTAGTGTAACTGTGAAAAGTATGATTTGCGTTGAGTGTAACAGATAATTATGAAATTTCACTTGTTAAGGCATTAAGTAGAGATAAAAAAAAGATCATTGTATCCTTTATATTATTTCAACTATATAAAATATAATATAACACATCAATCAATAACTCCCGAGACTAACCCAGAGATGGCGCTCGTAGTAAACCAGTAACCAGGTCTTTCTAGAGTACTAACCTTTGCTTGAAACGTGTCAAAATTTTAAGTCGATCGGACCAGAAACAGCTGAGTTATCGAGGTTGGAGTAAAGTCGTTTTATAGTTTGTTTAAAAAATGGAAAAAACCGAGTTTCGTGTTCTGATAAAACATTGTTTTTTAATGGGTAAAAACACCGTGCAAGCGAAACAATGGATTGAAAAATGTTACCCGGACTCTTGTCCATCAAAAGCAACGATTTGTCGGTGGTTTGCCGAGTTTAAACGTGGTCGTACCGACACAAATGACGCGGAACGCTCGGGTAGACCTGTGGAAGCCGTTACACCGAAAAATGTGAGTGAAGTGACAAAAATTATAATGAAAGATCGTAAAGTGAAGCTCCGTGAGATTGCTGAGATGACACAGATATCATATGGAAGTGTATTTACTATCCTTCATGAAAAATTGAGCATGAAAAAGGTTTTTTCCAAGTGGGTGCCGCGATTGCTTTCGATGGAACAAAAACAGCAACGAGTCGATGATTCAGAAAGCTGTTTATCGCTATTTACTCGCAACAAAAAAGATTTCTTGCAAAAAAAAATAAAAAAATTGGGGATAAAAAAAAAAAAAAGATTTGTGTGTGTGGAAAAGCGTTGGAACGATTGTATCACCCTAAAAGGTGAATAACAAAAGGTTTTATGTTGATGAATAAAAAAAAATTTTGCAAAAAAAATGTTGTTTTCAATGTTAGTCTCGGGAGTTATTGATTGATGTGTTACTACATTTGAACGCTAATTTTATTTACTGACATGCTTGAGTTTTGAAAAAATTATAATTTAGCAAGATTTTGTTCATTTGCTTATAATTTCTTCTTTAAAATAATATGTTCTTATTGACTTCAATATATATAAATACTCAAAAGTGAATTCAATAAATTATAAAGAACACTATTTCTTGTTTTTAAATATTTATATTCTTGATAATTTTTATTTAAAAATACGTTTCAAATACATTACTTATGATTTATTACTACCTCATTTTGATGGTCCTCCGTCTTTTAGTAAAAGAAAATATTCAGTCTTTCTAGTGTTAAACCACCACCAATTCTTCTCATAATTTTTAATCATGGCCAGATGAAAATATTGAAACCGGAACTGGCATTCGATTTCTATATCCCGGTTATTCGGGGGCATATATTTAAGTTTAGCCACGAATTTTGTCTTTATCCTTTTGAAAAACCTCTTTGTATATTGAGACTGAAGCTCAGTAATTTCTGTCGGTACTCAATGTTCTTACGTTCATGTAGCATGGAAGCCAATTCAGATGATAATCTCATCATTCTGGTGTGGATCAAAATTGCGAGAAGTGTTAGCTATGGCCGGTGGGCTTATCTAATTGATTTGTACTTTTCAACACAATTTATTAAACTTGATTCCTTGTATAGTTTATTGCAAACAAATTTTGAAATACTTTTATTTTTAAGTATTTGAGTTCAATATATGTTATCTAGATGAAACTACAAATTCATACTAGGATAATAAAATCCGGCAAATTGTTTACCATGGTAAAATAATAAAAATGTCAAAAACAATACATTAAATAATTATGCTTTGCTTAGAAATGGATTTTTTATAGCTAAATGTTTCTTAAAATGTATAGAATTTTTAAAATTGATTCTAAAAATATTTTTAAAAAGATTAATATTAGATGTTCATAATCTCTAGTTAAGTGTTTCGAAATTTTTACAAAGATATGACATACACACAGCAAAGTTTTGAAAAATAGTCTACAAGCGATAATTTTTTTCATTAAAATATTAGTGTAACAAAAATATAAAACGTAGATTAGATGAAAAAATTAAAATAGATTAATAAAAAAGATAAGTATGATTCTTAATAAGGAAAAAGAGTAAGTTAAAGTTTCTAGTATCATTGTATGTAATTTGTGAAAAATATGAATTATTGTGTGAAAAATGTATTTAATTTTAGCGTTTACTTGCAGGGAATTCGTAAATATATTTAAAATGATAAAAACTTATGAGGCGAGACTATTTTTAACTCTATCAATTTAAATACATTTCATTTTTCTTAAAAATTTAATTGCATCAGTTTCTTAATTTGCTAAAAAATAAATAAAAATATTTCAAACATTTTTGCTTTCTCAAATTAAATGTTCACAGAAAATTTGTAATAGGTTTTTAGAACACTTCAATGTGAGTAATTTAGCTTAAGTAAAAAAAAAACTCATTTTAAAATGTTTCTGATTTTAATACTTTGATAATTGTACAAAACTATTTGAATTGTAGAATCGTCTGCTAGAATCTAAAAAATATATTTTTAAAAACACGATTATGTTTAAGCAGTAGACGAAATTTACCAGACGACAATTTATTCATTACAAATAAAATTCAGTTCTACAGTTCTTCATTGCAAAGTAAGATGATTATTTAATCGGCGCAATATTATTGAAAGCATAATGGAAGGTAAAGCAATTTTTGATAAGCAAATTAAGCAATATTTTATATCGGATGCATATATGGCTTTGAGCGAATACGAAAAAAAGCGTTACGAGAATGTTCAACGAAATTATGAATTCTTAAAAGCTACTGGTAAGTTACTTTTACTCCCTAGAAGAATATTTTTTGTATTCAATATTTTAAAACTGTTAATTTTTAAGGAAGATATATTATCAAAAGTTTATCTTTAGCTATGATTAAAAATGATCTTTGTAATACAATTCAGACATATTATACATTTTATACTGAAAAAATCCATTTCATGCATAACAATTTGTACGATTGAAAGAACATTAGAACTTCAATCTTTTATATATTGTTTCAAAAAAGTTTTAAAACAAAGGCAATTCCCATAATATGTTTGGTTTCTTATTATTGTGTAAAATTTATGTTGATAACAGTATCTGTGTGAAAAGTTTGTCTAACAATAATTCTACAGCAGACATTATTTTAGTGTTCATTGTCTGCATATTTTTGTAAGGCATCGATAAAAATTCAATAATAATAATAATAATAATAATAAGAAGAAGAATAATTTAAAATCTTTTTTAAGAAAATTATAATTCTTTTGAAGTTATAATTTTTTTAATTATAGTTTTAATAAATATCTATTACTTTAAGAGTGAAACATTTTTTTAAAGAATTATTTATATATTTAACACTCCCTCTTACCAAATACTGCACATTGTGCTCTTTCACGAGACACTTAATTATATTTTTCTTTCTCGTATTACTTTTATAACATAATATGATATGAATTTATAATTTGAGAGCAAATAGAACGAGTTATAAAAGGAATAAAAAACTATTTGAATTGATAATTCATGTAAATTGCATTAATTACATTTCGAACATTTGAGTCGGAACGCTTTTTGTGCAGAACTTGAGCAACTTTTGAGTAATTTATTTCACTGATTTCTTTTGATTGATTTCGTTAATTTCTTTCATTGATTGACTGATAGTTTGATTCGTTGATGAAAATTTGATTTATTGATGAATTAAATTTATTGAATGAGACTGAATTTTGTGCAGAGCTCGAACAACCTAGACCAAGATCACATACATACTTTGTCAAAATATAATCGTATTGCAAAAAAGCGGTTTTTTTCACCGTTCGAAAACTGAAAATTGTTAATTTTCGATTTCGCCAGCTCAAGTCTCGCCAAGCAGACTTCATTGGCGACAGCACATAGTAAACACATATTCCGTTGGGTGTCTGTTGTATTATATTTAACGACTTTATTAAATTCAGGACTTCACATCGATAAGTGGCAATGTCCCATGGTCAAAATGGACCTCGCGTAATACTGTCGATCACTTTCAAAATTTTAAATTTTTCGAAAACTTGAAAATTTAAACACTTTTCCAATTGTAAACAACTAAAATCATCATCTTTCTAAGGTAATAACAGTTTTTTCTACCAGGCGTCGCTATTGGAGCATAGTTCCAAATTGCTCAATTCTTACTTTCGACTCATTCTCCTCGCGTTTAAAATCTCCCTTAATTTTAAATAGCTAAATTTTCCTTTAAATTGGTTTCGGAACGGCATTTCTTTTTAATTCATTTTAATTCAATGGTTTAATTTTTCTTTTTATAACCTCTCAAAATCCCGCGGACAACAGCTTTCACGAAGTCGCTTTCGTCTTCGAACTGATGTCCCACCCCTTAATCTACTCTCCGCGCATTGCTATATATACTTCTTAGCTTACGGCTACAGCATCCAAAAGCAATGCGCGCTTTCGTAACTTTACTTTCCAACTTTGTTTCGGCAGTTCCTCACTCTGCCGAACGCCCAGGCGTTTGTTGCCTTGATCCTAATTATGATAGCTTTTTACAATTCTGATAAACTTTAATTAATTATGCTCTTTAATTATAAATTATGATGAGAGGGTAAGTTTTTAATTTTTAAAATAGGTACCTCGTAATTTTAGCCGTTACCGTTACAACTTTATTGATTGCGCCGGTGAAATGGAAAAGTATCAAAATGTTCTACAAATAAATTTTAAAATGATTAAGATAAAAATGCGTACAAGTTATATGATATAATAACAAGAAAATGAAAATTTTCGATATATATATATATGTAACATATCCCTGTCGACTTTTGTAATGTAACATAATATCAATAACAGTCGAGGCGTATTGAATTTTCACTTTTATTTTAAGCTGAGAGAGAGAGACCATTTTCTTTAGGTAGTTGGTTACATCTGTGAGAGAGAGACCATTTTCATTAGGTAGTTGGTTACATCATTCAGGTAAGAAGAGCAGAAGAGTTGTATGAAAATAGTAAGAGCAGTATGAAAAAGAGAGCGTTTTTCGTTGTGTTTTTTGGTTATATACTAGGGAAAATTCCCATCAAACGTCAGAAGTACGTGGTATGAATAAGGGGATTCCAGGGAAATATAATAGATAGGGAATTAAAAAAGGGATTGTTTTTGACAGATTTATAATTAGTTTAAGCAGAATTAATCCTTTTCAAGAGCGCGTGATGTAATAAATTATAGAATACTTTGGAAGGGGATCAGGAAATAAGAATGAACTCTTTACTTTTGTATTAGGGAATGAGATAGAATAGAAAGTTAAGTTATTATTTAGAGTAATTATTGAATTAAAAGTTAAATCATTACATATATATATATATATATATATATGTATGAAATGAATATAGGGAAATATATATAGGGAAATGAATGCTGCTCTTTTTAAAGTTAATATTATTTAAATTCTTAGCTATAGAAAATATTTAGTCTTTTTATATAGAATGTAAAATCCCCAAAGATTGTAGAAAACATTTTTAAAAATAAAGGTAGCCTATTCTTTGGAGTTTCAAACACTATTTAAGAATTCAAAATATAAGTGAATTAATCCGAATATTGATCATATCTGAGAAAGACAATCGCAACTGTTTTTAAATAATTTGAAAATATTCGTAATTATTGAAAGTATTAAAAATAATATTACTATTGTAGTGTTCTAAAACGGAGACAAAAATGCATTTTTTGAAAAATAAATTTTAAAATTAATTTAGCTCATTTCTAAAAATTATTTATATTCTAGAAGTTTTATACCTCTGTGTACCGGTTCTTTCTTCGAAACATTCACTGTTATTTCTAATACAAACATATTCAAAATTAATTATTAATATGAAAGATACAGAAATTTACTTCATGTTTTCGAATGGTCTTAAAATTAATTCAAATATCTGTAATTTAAATGCAATAATGTTTCTGCTTGTATAATAATTTTATTCATTTAAATGTTTATGTATTGTTAACCATTTGTATGTTCATATGTAAATACATCCAATTTCTAGGAATTACTCTGAATGTTCCTGAATTTATGATGATTAAGTATAAACAGTCCAATCTAAGAAATAAAACAAAAACTGGCTCTAAAGTGCAAAAAAGTAAGTTTCAAAATTTCACAATTCAAAATATGTGAATAAATACGAATATAAAATTTCTGAATATTCTATTATTATAAAATATTTTTACTACACGAATTTAAATGAGACAGAATATTTTTGAAATAAAGAAAAACTATTTGTTAATCGACACATAAGATACAGTTAGCGTGACAAATGTAAAGAGTAAACTTAAAATAAGATATGTTAGTACGAAAGAAAGTGTGACGAAATGAAATAACTCAAATGAACGGAATTCTCAAATGAACGGAGCTTCAAATAAGAAACAGTGGGTGCAAATAAATATTTTGAGCATTTTTCCTAACTAATATCCAGTATCAAAACTTTTCTTTTATTTTTAAAATTTAATTCTTGTTTTCATTTTATTTCTATATTGTCGAATAATGTAATAAACAGCTCCTTGGACTTCAAGAATTATTTCACATAGCAAATTTCCTTACATCAAATGTCTCAAATTTGAAATTGATTTTAAAACATGATCAAGAATAGTTGTTTAACTATACATTTTTTAAAAGCTTATATAGAATTGAAGCATTTCCTTAAGAACATTTGAATAGTACACGATTATTGTTTAAAGCAAAATATATGGTGGAATTTCTTATATGATTTATATTTTAAATAACTAATCAGATATATTTTAAAATCTAACGAGAGTGAGAAACTGGAAAACAAAATCAAGCGAATGCTAAATTCTTTTTTTAATTAATCACTTGAAAAGTTGATATTGAATTTCTTGTATTGGTTTTATCCCCTACTATTACTGGTTTTAAACTAGATTATACTTTTTAGGTGGAGTGGTGAAAAAGACGAAATTTAAACTATTTGGAATTTCTAAACAGTCCTCTCCGAGAAGCAAAACCTTTGATCAAGGTAGGAGATGATTTTATTAAAAAAATATAAGCTAATTTAGATTTTCCCATACATCTAAAAATATCTTTTCATATATTTTTTTTTCGTTTTTGTTTTGGATGAAATCAGATGTCAATAAAGATATTGCTGTGACTGTGACAAACGAATCTTCTGCATCTAAAAAAGTAAAATTGTTTTTATGTTTCATCTTAGTATCTGTAATCAGATTTATTGCTTCATTATGTAAAACAAGTCTAGGTTTAGAAGGTGCAAACACAATATGAAATATATTTGCTGCCTCAAAAGATTTATTATCATTATATTCCGAAAAAGGGCCATATCAAATATATGGATAAATTTTAATTGACTTTACTATCTGTAGATTTTGGAATTCTTGTTTACTGTGCGAATAAGTGTAAATATTATTGAAAGTATCGTAGGAGCTTTAAAGAAAAGGTGTTCGCCACGCAAACCTTCTTGCAAATTATTTAAGTTGATTTATTAGGTTAAATTTTTAAAATTTATTTCTCCAGGACAATCACCCTAAAAAGAATTTACGAATTTATAAGAAATTCAAAAACTCTACCGTTATTTCTTCCCTTTAAGTTAGGTGTGGTAGTTAATATAAAAATAGATTAGTCGGTTTTGATTTGCATAGAAGCAGCAATAATACTTTAAACGTTTAATAATAGGCTAAGGATTCATAGTTTAAGAGATGAGCCTTTTAATTTTGAGTCTCAATTAAGATACGAAAACTACACCTCAAGGGAACACCGTTTTACATATCCACGATAGTCTGTATTAATGTATCGTCTTTGAATTCTAATTATATAGCATTCATCAGTCCAGATAAAAGAGAGTTTCGGATTCAAGAGACCCGACTACGCCGCAGATGTATTATGAACTCATTACTACAACATTCCTTGCTCTTGCAATACTGTCATATTTATTGAAATTATCAGCATAGGAAATTTTAATTATTTTTAATTTATTCACAAGTTGATAGAGGTTTTAAAAATTTCACTCAATTACTCTTTAAAGAGTAAATCATGTGTAATCAAATGTAAACTCGCTCCCCAGCAGAATACTGCGATTGTCAGCCTCAGAGATGCGAGTCCGAAAGAATTTGCTCAAACTTTATTCAATAGTGCCAAAAAGACATTAGAAGCATTGGAGAAAATGATAGCGGAAAAAGATAAGTTGTTGTTGGATCCCATAAGTGAGGATGGTAATTCTTTTCCTTGTTATTATTTTTATTATTCAATCTTAGTTATTCTCTATCCCATTCCTTATTTACTTATTTTTTCTTCAGTTATCGCTCCGAAACGTTATCCAAAACGTAGTATAGAAAAAAAATGTTATACCGAAGAAGATGTATCCAGTGAGGATGAATCTTTATGTGAGTTAAAATTTCAAAAACTTATTAAGTCTATTTAATGAATTAAAAAACATATTTGTAATAATTTCATATTATGTTAGTTTTTCTATATGTATATATATATATATGTGTGTGTGTGTGTGTGTGTGCGTGCGTGTGTTAATAAATTTTGTAATATAATATCTACAGTAAGTTACAGCTGAACTCGTGTGTTGGAGCAATAAAGTATCTTTATTACTATCAAATCAAAATTAGCTGACTTCATTTACTATCATTTAAAGTTCTTTATTTACTAATATTCAGATTAAAGAATCACTTACTCATAATAATAATACACAACAGTCAAAACGTTGTTAACCTTAACATAGTCATTTCACACAGCATAAGTTAGAAGAATTCTTTTTTGCTTCAAAGCTTTCATTAATGTAACAAATTGTACTCTTATTAGCCTTCAAACAATTTGGAATGATTCAGCACTTCCAAAAGTATAATAAGATAAGTTATATTTGATTTTTGCTTGTATGCAAAGACTCAAAATGTGTGCAAGTTCACAAAATATATTACTAGATACTTTTGTTTAAAAATAACATGATAATGATAGATTTCCTAACTTCAGAAACGAGATTTCCGTACACATTATCTTCGCTATCCATTAGTATTGAAAGGCAAGCGGCGTTGTTTTTTTCCTCATGAACTATTAACTGCGATCATTTAGTTTACTGAGTAGACAATGGTCATAAAAATAATGTTAGTTCAGTACCTTATGCTAATTTCTCCACTGTCATTTATATATTTTAACTATGTTTTCATAAGTTATTATATTTTAATTTCCACAACTTCTTTAAAATTATTTTGCTATAATATTAATATTTTTTAATTTACACAGAATTCATGTTTAATTAACATTTTTATTCTTATAATGTCAGAAGAATAACACCGTATAGGAACGCATTTGTTAACTAAAAATTTTTTGACACTTGCCTATGGCTGTAAGTGAACTGAGAAGTGAACTGTATGGAACTGAGGCTTCCTGAATTACGTCAGAGTAATTTATAATAGTTTAAAAAACCTGCTTTAAATGGTTTTACTTTTGTTAAAATAAATTCATAAAGCGTAAGAATTAATAATAACGTAAAATGAGTTATAATTTCATTCTTGTTTTGCGTTAAAGATATTCCTTTTACTTTTGAAAACTTATCTACCTGATAGAAATGAAGAGAATAGTATCTTCAAAATTTCTCGAATTTCAAAACGAGTTTTTTTCTTTATTAATTCGTTGCTTTATAAAAATAATATTCGTTTAATATAACATGCTTTTCTTTGTTAAAATCTAAAATATACAGGAATGATTACAAAGTTTATTTGAATTGATTTGAATTTGGTGCTTCACAAACAAAAAGACATTTATGGTTCACATTTTTTAGATTGCGACTCATGTGATCAGGAATACAAAGGAGCCTGTCCAGTGCACGGACCGATGTTGCTAGTATGCGATACAAGAGTAATAATGTTTTACTTGATAAACGTTTATTGTATATTATATCATTCGAAAAGGGATTGTTGATATAAGGAACTAAATTATAACATGTCCTGAAAGATATAAACTATTTCAAATTCAAATTATATTTCACCTGAAAGATACTTATTTAAGCAGCGTACCAATTATTTGAACAAGTAAAAAATATATTTTTAAAGATAACTTAGTTCCTACAAAATGGAAAAAAATGAATGATATACAATCTTACTTCAAACAAAAGTTTTATTTTAGAAAAGTCACTTTTTCTTAACTTTGTTCTGAGGTTTTTGCGTGTCTTGCAAAGCCTTATGGTTTTTGTTATTTTAATTATTTACGAACATTTATGCAATTTTAAGCTCCTATCAAATGATAATACATATGAACTTAATTTTTGAATTCGGTATTTTAAAATAAAAATTAAGTAATAAATAAGATATTATTAAGATCTATTTTCACAGTATATTATCCAATTCTGTCAATTTCTAAGTTATGAAAATTTACTTTAGTTGATATAAGTTAATTTTGATAACTGCTTGAAATACTAATTCGACTGAATAATTAATTTCTTAATTGTACTTGCTAAGACATGAACAATTCGAAAGGAGAAGATCAAGTAACTAAAACAATTGACAGTAAAAATTGAAAGAATTTTAGATTTAGTAGAATAAAGACGGCCACAAAATATTAATTTAATGTGATTGTTTATAACGTCCCTCTTAGAAGCAACGCTAGAGCAATTAGCAACGGACCACTTAATTCTAGTCACGGTCAAGTGACTAGACTCATTTGAGTGACTTTTGAGCCGGTCAAGTGACACCTGAGCTTCCTCTCTGAACTTGAACACCACGCAAAAGGGAGGAATTGGGACTTCGACAGATTTAATGTGTTTCAGTCCCATTACAAGGCGAGTCCTTAATTGAATCAGAGTTCGTACCCACGACTCGATGAAAACAACGCTGTTCGTTAGTCCATGACCATAAGCCCTCCGTTGCACTGACCAGAAAAGTTATTTCAAAGTCAACAAATCACCCGGGGGGCGCTTTAAATTTGAATACTGATATTATAACTTTTTATTATTAGATTAGGTTTTTAAAACCTGGAGTGCATCATATACAATAACGCTTCCGTCAATACAGATTTTGTGGATGTAATGCTAATCCTATGGGGAATTACGAATTTAAATCTTACATCTTTACTATTTTATCTATTTGAATGCATTAAAATGTAAAAGAGAGAGAAAAAAAAGGAATGCTTCTGCAGAATTACTTTTTTTTCCCGATTTTTAAAAATATTTTTACCTCTATTTTAATGGTTCGTTTACGAGTTTTCCGATTTTTAAAAAATATTCTTAAAATTTTTTATAAATTGGATGGAAAAGTAATTCCACAGAAGTATTCGTTATTTTTCCTCTCTTTTACATTTTAATGCATTCAAATAGATCAAATAGTAAAGTTCTGCGAATTAAAATCAAAATCCCATATGATTAACTTTACTTCCACGAAATCAAAATGGCTGCTAGACGGGAGCCTTGAGATTTGTTAGTATATATGTAATAAAATGTTTGTAATATTTTATTAAATCACCCTCAATAGTTAATATTCTGATGAATCTCAAAACAACCTAAACTAGTAAAAGCAGGAAAAAGAGCATTACAATAAGTAATAAATAAGAATTGAAAGGCTACGTCTATGGAGTGGAAAATTTGTCAAAATTTTTCTAAAAGATTACTGGAGTGTAGAGTAGATTTAAATGGAGTGACTTCTAGGTACTGCTTTAAAAGGATTTGATCTAAAAACCAGAATTCTTTGAAACAATCTATTCAATTTCTAAAATAAATTTCGTAATTATTAGCTAAGATATATCATAAGACTATTAAATTGTCTTATTTAGGACAAAACTCAATTCTCTATATAGCAATAATAACATTAATTTATTTCAAGCAAATATTGAACTTATTGTAGATTTGTGGATTATCAGCATATGCTATCTTACAATTTATTTGGCCTCAAAAATATTAACACTGTGACGAAAAATCGTAAATCTCTTTATCAGGTGTTCAATAACGATTCTCAAAAGGCTAAAAACACCCTTCCTTATTTCCTGTCCATTGGGATATCCAGTCTTCCCAGAGCTGGACTAGGAGTATGGACGGAAATACCCCTCACTCCGGGTATGGTGTTTGGGCCGTATAAGGGATCACTCATCAAAAAGAGCTCAGAGGCCAAGAAAAGCGGATATGCATGGCAGGTAAGCCAGTTTAGAAGAATGTTAAAGCATCGAATATGTTTAAATGATTAAAAGTTAAACTTTTATGACGTAGATCCGTAAAGGTTCGAAAATATCACACTACGTAGAAGGAAAGGACGAGAGATGCTCCAACTGGATGAGGTATGTGAACTGCGCTGATCGGGAAGAATGGCAGAATGTAGTGGCTTTCCAGTACCAAGGAAGTATCTATTATAGGACCTACAAACCCATCCTTCCCTTCACTGAAATCCTAGTATGGTACGGAGACGACTATGCGTCGGATCTAGGAATAGATGTCCAACAACAGAGCCATCTGGAAGCTCTCAGTAAGTACTATAACAACCAAGTAAAATTTTCTATCCATTATTATTACATGCACAACATATGAAAATGCTATAAATAAATCCTACTAACCATTTTTAAGCAATATAATCTGATACAGTGTTTCTTTCGCTTTACAAATTTGGAACATCCTCGTCTTACAGGGAATGTACAAAAAAATCGCTGACCGTTGAGCGAACATTTATAACTCTTTTACGCTCTTTGTGTGTGTGTGTGTTCACCTTGCTTTTTCTCAGCCAATACACGTGTTTTTTGCGATGTCTAAATATGAAATTCCTTTAATAATAAAGAAAATGCTCAAACTGGTCATATATATTGCTATTTTAACGATTACACTATTTTAAATTGAAAGAAGTTTGTGTAAATTCTTTCATACATGTATTTACATATTATTCCATGAAAGAGGTATATCAAATAAAAAATAATGCATTACTTAATTATATTCGATTAAAAATTAATTATATTGAATTAATTATATTTAACTAAAAATATGTTTAGATATATTTATAGAAACGGTACACTTTAGAAGAAAATCTATTCAGTTAACGTAAATTTCGGCTATAAATGCATATATTTTGACCTTATAGGACTTCAAAACCAGAAAAGTACGAAGAAAAAAATTTGTAGTGTATTTTCTTACTGAAAAGATTATAATACAAAATATAACCATTTCTAAAAAAATAGTCTATTATTTTAATAATATAGCACTTACGTAGGAAGCTATGGTAGTTGATATTCCAAACACTGAAATTTTCTTTGAAAGTCATAATAATATTCACTTTATTACATTATAAAAACTTCCTTTTAACATAAAGTCTCAAGAATAGTCTATTCTATATACAAAGTGATCAATTTAATAGAGCACAAATTGGCTTTTCTTATTACCCTTAATTCTGACGAATATAGCAACTATTCTGACACTGAAGTATAATTGTTTGAACCTTGTTTAAGTGTGGGAGACGATTTTCAATACTGTTGGACTGTTACAACTTCATTTGAGAGGTAAAACAGAAATGGAAACGTACAATGTTACTTAACCTTGAAATAATTTTATTTTTAAGAAACATAATTTAATTCAAATTTTTTTACATTATCATTAATTACAGCAAATATTGAAAATGTTCGCTACTATTTTGAATGCAAACATGAACACGTCGAACCAAGTTTTTTGACACACTTTGCTACATTTTTGGTTTTATTGACCAGATTTCTTCAGTTATGATATCTAATGATGTTTGCAGGACTACCTGAAAATCTTTGAGAAACCTCATAAATAAACAAACGGTGTGTCTGGATCTTGTAGTTTGACAGCAAACGTTCATCAAAGAACTCCTTAAGCACTTTCATTGTTCGGTTTGACGAGTGTGGAGTGGTTCTGTTTTGCTGAAACTACCTGTAAACTGCCTTATTCTCAAGTAAGCAATAAAATTGATTATGTCTAAGTACCTCTTCGAATATTACATTAAATCAAAGAATTATTCAGAGGCAGATGATTTTATTGTGTATCATATTCTTACGAATGAGATTTCAAAATACAAAATAATAAAAAACGGTTAAAAAGCCGATGAATTTTACTCAAACTCTTGCGCAGAATCGATTAAAATTACTAATGATGTCACATCATTCTGTTTAAAGGAGTTTCCATTTTGAAAAACGATACCTATAAATATGTATATATTAAATAAGTAACTGATGTTCAAAGACCTAACATATATTATGAGCGTGGATAATCAAAGGAAACAAAGGGTGCTTTTAATTGATTAATTGACATAATGTATAAGTCATTTAAAACATACATACAAGTTTCAGACTAATTGATGTATAGCATTTTGAGTTTTTCTGTATGAAAATATAGTTTTAGAGCCTTCCTGTCAGAGAAATTCATGATGAAGTAATATATTCAGATTATTTTAAGTCAGCTTTAAATAAGGTAGAAGGAAAATTGAACTTATTTAAAGATAAATATTGAATTTTAATAAAGATCAAAATAATAAACGTGCATTTTGAATAAAATTTTGTTTTGTTTAAATGTAATATTACCTTTAGCACATACGCATGAAAGAAAAATTATTTAATATAGTAAAAATTGCTTTTTAGAAAATTTATTTCCTTTAAAACAAAATAAAGAATATTTATGCAATTTCTCACAGAAGAGATCTCACAGTGCGATGTTTATGAGAAACTCTTCACCTCATTCCAGAGCTTAGAGAGGTACCAAGGAATACACCCACCCATGACTGATTCATTCACGGCACCAGTGTCCGGAGTGTAGATACTCCTCCAATAATATGTCTCATCTCCGTTATCACATGCTCACCCACTCTGGAGAGAAACCACACGCCTGTCCCCAGTGCTCCAAGAGATTCACTTGGGAAAACAGTATGCGCAGGCACTTTCTGATACACACAGGTGAGAAGAAGTACGTGTGCGGTGCCTGCGGCAAGAGATTCACTCGCAAGGATGACCTGCACAGGCACGAGAGGTCGCACACTGGGGAGAAGCCTTACCGCTGCCCAGACTGCGAGCGGGACTTCACCAGTTCATCTGATCTTAAGATTCATCAGAGGAGCCACACCCGACAGAGGCCCTACAGATGCCCACACTGCGAACACAGGGCTTCTCGATTAAATCATCTCAAGTGGCATATAGCGTATAGGCACACCAAAGTGTTTCCTCACAACTGCGCTTTCTGCAAAAAGGGATTCCTCTTCCCGTATCTCCTCAAGAAACACATCGAAAGACACCATTCGATGACCCATGCATCATGAGACTTTGATTAAGTGTCCCTTTGTGTTTATGTTTTGAACTTCTTTAGATAAAGTCTATTTCCTGAATGTTTTAATGAAAGCTCATTGTATTTTTATACTTTCATTTGTGTAATGATTTTTTTAACTGGATACAAACGCTTAAAACTGTATTCCCGAACATGCACAGATTAAAATATATTGAGCCATGTCAAGTATTTTTCTCAGTTCTGTTTTGTTTTCAACAACCTGTTACAGAAGGAGTCATCCGTAAACCTTGTAGATTTAAAATTAAGATAAAAAAAGAAATTAAATACAAAGTTTTGCAAAGAACAGATTTAGCCGCCCAAAGTGCACTATTTTACAATAATAATTTTCAAAATTACTTAATTAAATATAAGAATTAAAGTAAAAGATGAAATATCGGGAAATGGAAAGTAGTAATTTTTTTCGATAATGAAATTGAAAGAACGATAAGTTATTAAACTAAATATATTTAAGCTAAATGTAATTAAAATTGAAGCAAATTGTAAAAAGTTGAAAAGTGATCTGGTAGGCCCAACTAAAACTGTAGCCTCTTGGGTAAGTAAAAAAAAAGATGAAACATATGCTCTTGTTTCCTGCATAATTTTGTAGTGATAAGCAAAATGAGTTAAATCCTGTTTTAACATTAATGTTTATTTCCATATGTATTTTTAGAATAAACTTATAAAGTTTCATTTATTTTTAAGAGTACTAGAATTAGAAATATTTTCTTTTTGAATTCATGCTGTTAGGTAACTTTTTTTTATGGAATTCATTTGTTTTCAGAGAATTGGAGGAGAAATGCAATGAATTTATTTTATATTCAATTCTATCTTTCATAGAAAGTGAAATTCTGCTTCTATTCCATTTTTGTATTGGCATCCTTCATTAAAATTTATGAATATTTTAGAAAACTAAAAGTTGTAAAATTTAATTTAATTCACAATATTGGGTGATTCATTAAATTTTTTCAACATTAGCAACTGAATAAATAAATAAAATTTTTATGCACAGATGTTTGAAAAGAAAAAGCGTAAGTGGTGGTTAAACAGCTTAAATTAACATCGTTGTATAACTTCACGAGGATATCGGTAAATTTCACTCATGATCAAGTGATGAGGGTGAAACACGAGGTTGTATCTCCCTTTCCAAATTTCTTGACCAAGTAGCGTGAGAAGTTTGAATCCCTGTTCCACTTAACTTTCAGCAATTAATAATTTACCAGGACCATATTATGTGAAACAATAGAGATTAGTTGTGCTTTAATTTCCAATAAGTATTTGTAGTGTAATGACAGGGTTGAACCTTCAAAGTAGCTGGACATGAGGCTCATTTAATGCAGATCCTCAAATAAATTGTTAGTTGAAAATGTTTGATATTTTAATAAATTAAATGTATGAATTTTGAAATAGAGTTGTTATAAATATATTTATAGATTTATGAAACATCTATATAAGCTACATATTATAAGTAAAATTTAGTCACAAAACATTAAAAAGGTTTTTTTACGGTATTCATTTAGCTTTTCAATTAGCATAGTCAATATTTATTTTTTGTGTGCATCTGACTAAAGCATCTAATTTAGAATGTTTAAAAAACAGCGTTTGTGAGTTTCACTTCTTGATTGCTGTATTTTTGTAAAAAATATTTAAAAACATTTTTATAAGATTAACATTTTATGTTTGCTTATTTTAAATTCATGAAAAATGATTTTTCGAAATCTGAAAAGAAAAAGAGATCAAAATTTCATATGAATATACATATTTTCACAATAAAATAACATTTAGATAAGATAATTTTATGTAATGTAAAACTTGAATATATTTTTAAAAAAAACCGTTGTGGAGAGTGTTTGAAAAATGTTGGAATTTAAAAGCATTCTAGTAAGTTTACTGAGAAATCATGCTAATTTTTCAAAATTTAATTGGTATAAATCTAGTATTTACAAAGTGTTAAAGTTACTTTTTTCAAATTTAAGCATAGGAAATTTTAAAAAAATACTTTACTGTATAAATAACATTCAAACAAATTCATTTATTAATGCATAAAAATCTTTTCAAACATTTAGAGCTATTAAGAGTATCGTTAAATAATACAAAATGATGTGTGACACATAAATAGCATAAATGCATCCAGTTTATGTTATTAAACATATAAACAAAACATATTTTATATTATATTATTTTCGAAATTGAGAAAAAAAAAAGGAAAAAAAATTATAAATAGACCTTAGTGAACGTAAACACCCAGTTTTTGCATTTCGTCCGACAATAAGAAACTGGTAGAAATAATTCCATTCCTTAACGAGTGAAAAATAGTTACAGATCAATGTAGAGAATAATTCCTCTAGAAATTTGCAACTCCAACGCGCGAAGAATTTTTTCAAACCCGTTGCCTGAAAGAGATACCTTTCATGAGCAAATTGGTTTTCTAATGGAATGTGATGTGATTGTTTATTTACGTCGCACTGAAAAGCAACACGAGGGTTTTTAGAACGAACCTCGTCATTTTCAGCCTCGATCAAGTGACAAGGACGACACCTGAGTTAGCATCTTCATTTCCAAACTTCCACACCACACCAATGGGAGGAATTGAAACCTTGTCAGATTTAATGTGCACCAGCTCCATCTACATGGTGGATTTTCATGGCATCAGGGCTCGTACCCACGGCTCGATGAAAACTGCCTGTCGCGAATCCTCAAATAGGACTTAAGCTACCGCGTTTAACGACAGATATTTTGGAAGAGAAGGATTATGGGTGATAGTATTTAATGGCACAAGAGCCACATGTGGCCATGTTGCTGCAAAACGGAAAGAACTGTGATGTAAACGAATGAAAAAATTGAAAAAAAAATAAATAAAAAATTAAATAAGATCGAAAATATAGAAGGATCGCTAGAGTATCCCGGGGGTGTATCATTCGTGTTAACCAAAGACAGTAGGCCTCATGATAAAGAAAAAGATAACCAGGTATCTCGGGCTCATGAAACCCGTACTTACCAATAGAATGCCGACCCCTGAGGATTTAGGGATAGAAATAAATATTTAATGCATAATAAAGTAGAGACACTAAAAATTGGTTTTTAAGGGAATTTATTCTTCAATAATGTCACTAAAAGACAAACTGTGCATTTCTCTTAAAAATTCCATTAATGACTTAAAGTGCTGAAGATACCGATGATTTTTTAATAAATAGAAACATATGTAGATAAGACATGGTAGGGTGGAATACGAAACACAATACTATTGTCACTTCGACGCTGGAATTAATTGAATTTAAGACTCAACATGTATCTCAATTACGTGGTGTATTGACAAACCGAAGGCAGCTCCAATAGGAAGAACTCCAATAGACTAAGAATACATACCTTTATAAATCACAATGAAATAATAAAGAAAAATGCTTTGGAAACATAAAAGACGTTCCACAAGTCCTAGAATTATAATGAAAAGCAGATAACAATATAATAAAACTTTTACGTAAGCTTTTCGATATTACCTTCACTGGATATTGAACCCAGAAACTCTCGTAGACGGGTATGGTACTACAATACCATTGGTGCTTGCCAACAGCGTGGCAATATATGGCATATGTATATAATGCATGGATATTCTGTTTATAGTATAATGAATGGATATCAAATTGTTTTCGTTTTAATGTTGAAACAACTGAATTTTATGAAGCGTTGCAAAAATTGTAAGCCTTTTGTAACAGTTGTAAGCATTTTGATGACATTGATGATGTCAAAGTTCTGAAACTAAACGTTTTGGGAAAAAACCGTAAGTTAAATCAATAATTGCAACTATTTAAATATCCATTATTTGTCAGAAAAAAATCAAATTAAATCCCAGTATAAAATTATAAATATTTAAGTATAAACTGGGATAAGTTTGAAAGGAGCAATTAAAACTTAAAATATTAAATATAACAGACGTTTTAAAATAGCGGCAGAAATTTTAATCCTATAAGATTTAAATATTTAGTCTCTATCAAATTCGTTAAGAAATATTTTTCGGTTTATCATTCAAATGTAAAAGAAATCTTGAATAAGAATATTTCAAAAATGACTTCGAAGTTAGTAGTACAGAGCCCTCCAAGCAAGAACCTTTAACAGAACTAATGAGAAAGTTCTACAGTCACACTTCTTAGAAATTCAAATTAGTGTGTTTATAGATAACAACATTCATTCCTTTTAAAATAGAAATGAAGAAACCTTTAAGTTAAAAAATAATTTTTAGTAATTTTAGTGTAGAAATAAATCTATACATTTAAATTCATAAGTTCAGATCCAGCTTTCAGTTTCTGAGAATTTCTATGTGGTTCCATTCTAAAACTTATTATATTTAAAATAAAATCTTTTTGAGTAGGTTTGAAATGCCTTGAAAGTAAAATTTAAATAAGAAAAAAATAAAGTTATGCCATTCTTATAATTTATAGTTTTGATTTTTTTTCAATATTTAATTCAAGTAAATTGATGAATCGATTTTTTCAACACAAAATGTAATTAATCTTAGTAATGAAAAATAAAGGAACATGCCTTGGGTTGCGTACAAAATGTCTCGAAATTATTGTTACTTAACCGATATATTTCCGTGAATTCCTTTCAAAATGTTAACTAGATTTGATTCTTCCCAATTTTTTATATATTAAGGTTAAAACCAATATATTTTCCCAATGAACAAGTAATATAAAAAAAAATTAAAGTCAATTCCAACTTAGGTCAAAAAAGAAATTTTTTTATTTTAGTCACTTTTTATTAAGTTATTTGGCGGAATATTGCCAAATAGGACTACCCTAGTCTACTTCGCGGATTTAACGTTCAGCCAAAGAAAATCAAAAAGTTTGGCAATTTTTGAAATCGCTCCAAGTGATTGGACTGAACTGCATTTTCACCAATTAAATTTAATTAAATGAATTAATTTTTGAAAAAAAACTGTATTAACATCAAGTGTCATACATTACAAGTTTAAAAAAAATGTATTTGAACTTGAGTGGATGAATAAAAAGTATTTTATTAAAGATTGAAAATTTGAACAATATATATATATATATATATATATATATATATATATATATATATATAGGGAGAGTGTGAGCTAATAGTAAGAATTTAAAAAGTTAGTGAAAGGATAAGAGAGTACATTTTTAACAATCCAAAGTGATCTTTCATGTAAGTATTAAGATAATTTTTGGTCTTTATAATTTTTTAAATTTTTTTTATAATGTTTGCTTTCATTTAGTGAAGTATTCAGCTTAACTTGAAAGTACATGGAAGCTAAAGAATTAAAGGAAAACTAACTGCATAAAACTAATCTCTCGTAATCATCATAAATTTTGATAGTTTCTATTTGAACTATCATGAGTTGCTCTTTTTCTTGAAAGTAAGGATCACTTTGAACAAGCCGGGAAAAAAACAAAGAGAGAGAATAAAGAATTTAGTTTTAATAATTATTATGATCTGAAAACTGAAATTGTAGAATTTTACTCCGTTATTCAAATGACTGATAGAAATATGTAAACTAAATGATTAGTTTAGCACAACAGCTTCTAATCTGAATTATAACTAAAATACATTTTAGAAACGAATTTAAATCTTCTTGAACATTTCCAATTATTTAATCAATTTGAACATTTCCAATTATTTAATCAATTTGAACATTTCCA
>BMAW01002711.1:0-11336 GCA_019974015.1 Nephila pilipes | reverse complement strand
TCAAATGAGGTAAGCGGATATGTTGTCTTATTTGATATTGTCTTCACCCTCCACCATTTTTCTTTCTTGACTGATCATGCAGCACTAGTGTCCAAATACTTGACAAGTCATGAGCTGTTTACCATACACGGTCTTTCGGCATTCATGGATGACTAGTCCCACTTGCTCATTTATACTGGATAACAACACTGACTTCCAATGCCTACTACGTAGTCAGTCATATCTTGGGCACGCTCGTATGCTGCTATTTTCCTTTATTCGTAACTCTACTCCTGGTATTGCATATTCATTGACGCTACTTCCGTCGTTCAACCAGGATTGGGTGCGAGTTCTTATGACTGTTTGTTTCATCTGGTGTATACCGGACTCTATCAAAAAACGATGAAACTTGCTTTGGGAATATTCTTCGTACCAGCATCAGATTTTGTGTGACAGCGATAATAATTGTAATATTATAATGCAAAATTTATTAAATAGTTTATCATCTTACAAACTACACTCTCTTTTTAAGAAAAACTTGAATTGCGTATTCTTTGCCTCTTACGAAAATATTTAGGATTTTTTTATTCACGCCTCATTTTTGTTGCGAATGAAACAGTGGAAAATTGGCCATCCTCAAACAACAACTACTACAAAAATGAAAATTATGTTTTTATAGAATTCCTTTTACGAAAAATTTGTTAACTCTCTTTCGGAAGGGAGACATTTCAATAGATATATATTTTCAGAGAGATATTCAGAATTTTTAATTGTTACACAGTTGACAGTTCGAAGTTTCTCAAATCTTTTTTTATGATATCTAGTGTTACCTTTTTAATCCCTATATTTGGCAATGCTTTGGAAAATTTAACTTATAGTTGAAACTAGAATAAATTATTTGATCTATATGCGAAACAAATCTTTTCCTCTGTAAAATATTTCTGTTTCCATGCCTCCGTAAAAATAACGTGTATATGCGAATACAATTTAAATGTTGCTTTATATCTTATTTACCACAAATTTAATTTCTATTTATTTAAATAGTATATATAAACTTAATGTTCCAGTATTGCATGGGAGGTGGTCGATGGCGTATTCTAAGCGTTATGACCGCACTATGTGTGGCAATCTCAGACCGTAAACGGCGGCAATATGTGATGATAAGTAATACAGGCATTTCTAATAAGGTTTCAGCAGCTTGCACTTGTCTTATATGAACTTCAGAATTACTGCCGTTGGTCAACTCCTTTTTTAAAATTAGCTGTCTGAAGAAACGGCATCTATTACAAATAGTTGTTTTAAATGAACTGGAATTTACTCCCTCATTCAATTGATATTAATTAAACATTTCCTTCATGGTCTGTTTCATTTCAACCCTAATGAAGAACTCAGAGAGAAAAGGTCGAGGAACGTTGACGTTGACGTTGAAATTCCATGGGCGCCAGGAGCTCGGAGCGCTCCTAAAAGCCCAAATCTGGTATTTATTAAGTCCTTTGGATAAAATGGAAATTTAAATTGTGGAGAGGAATTTCTTGCGGATGAGATTGTAAAATTTTGGAGAGTAGAGATGAAAAGTTCTTTAGAAATGAGCTGATTGATGAGCCCAGCATAGATGGCGCCATCTGTTTAGTAGTTAATGAGTATGTACTTGAAAAATTTGAAGTTCCATGAGGGAAAAAGTTGATCTTGCGATGGGTGAGGAGAAACGACCGCTAAGCTTGCTATACAGCGAAGGCGCTTCAAGTCCAACGAAGGAGAGGAGTTGCCTCCAATCACTCTTCGGAGTAATAAAAAAAGGAGGGATTTTAGTTCTGTTTACAGGTGTGTTGGGGATCGCTGGTTCCTCAGCGTCCTCTTCCTCACTGAGATCTGTAATCTATGTATGTAATCTATGTAATCCTATGGGTGAATTAGTTATTGTAGGGGTCGTCTGGACCGTGGGCAAAGTAGAAAAAGTTTTCTTACCGATCTTAGTGTGAAATCCGACAGCATCAGCTGAACGTTTCTTGGATTGGTTCTTTCCTTAGGAGGCTCCTCCCTGAATCGGAGTTTTCTCCAAAGCCACATCCACTTCCGGTGTTTTGGTGGAAGAAGTGATGACATTTTATCTCGCAGCCTTTTTTGCACGCTTTTCGGCCTTCTTTTTCACTGCCTCGATAATTTGATCGAGAATGGCAGCTGTGGCAGGTAGCTTGAATAAAGGAACATTTAACTTTCCTTTAACAGCCGAAAGCTGACCGTAGACTATGCCTAATTCGGCATGAGCTTTGGCAAAATCGTAGGGATGCTGAGTGGAGGCAGCGATCTATTTCTTTGCCCAGAGGGCGTAGCGATCACGGAGTTCAATGAGTTTGCGAATCCCGTCTGAATGCTGAACGAAGAAATTTTCAGTTTCTTCCGATGAGGCATCAGGATCGAGACGTGGTGGTGTAAACGTAGTCGCATTATCTGCTAGGTCATCATTTACCGTAGAAGGATCAGCAATCGCTGATGGAGGCGGTAATTCTTCCTCCGAAACCTCCATGGCGGATCCATGGTGAAAACCCCGAGAGGAAAACACTCAGAAAACTCTCCTTTCACCGATTAACCAAATTGACAGTTTTCTACATTTATGCACAGACCATATTCTTAAAGTTTAGAAGATGAATGACTGAGTTGTTTTAGGTGCTCTTACTCATTTTTAGATGCAACAAGTAAATTGTTAATAAAACCGTGAACAAAAGGTAATACCCTAGCGATCTCTTCAAAGAGACGTATAAATTCATTGTAGAGCCGAAATTACAGCCTCAAACTCTCAAAAAGGCCAAAAGGAGTGCATATTTCTTTTTTATGCACATCAGCTGGATTGATTGGATTTGATGGTCAGCTTTCACGAGGTCAGTATGACGAAACATATTTTTACCGTATGGTTCTGCAGTGAAATCCACGATACAAGGTATAAAATATTTTCTTTGATTTTTTGTGCATTAAAAGTTTACGATAATCCCGAACAGATCCCATTAGACAGAACTCTTTTTGGCACAATGAGTAAAGGAGAAGCATATGCTTTCGACTTATTGGAAATCATTTTTGGTCCTTCAGAAGTTTATTTTACCTGAAAAATTTCTTTATCAGATTGCAGGTATTACTTTTTAAAGTTCCATATAATCCAACAATTCCTAAGCATTCCTCCCCCCAAATAGCTTGAAAAAATAATATACGTACTATTTCGAAATGATATAGATGCAATTTCACCTACCCTAAGTGTTTTTAAGGAATTTTCTTCCACTCAATTAACTGATAAAGAACTTCAACAACTTTTAGAACTTAACAATTCCTCTATGAAAATTTCTGAAGAGTATTTTCCGCTTGAAGATGTTTATTCATATTGAAATATGTCTCAAAAACAGCCTCAATCTTTTGTTCGAAAGAGCATGAGGCACTTATTGTTTCATGGCTCACAAGTTTTTTCCCATCCTGGTATTGCAGCCTCGATCAATTTAATCGTAAAGCGATTTGTATAGCCATGCATGTAAAAGGATATCAAATCTGTATGGTTCGTAGCTGTGTTTCTTGCAAACAAGCTAAAATGACACGTCATAAAAAAAAATCACCCATTGCTCCATTTCCCTACCCGATGCGAATTTTGCTCACATCCACATAGATTTTATAGGTACTCTTTCTCCTTTTGAAGGCAATTAATATTGCCTTACTGTTATTAATATATTTTCGGGATCGTCAGAGTTGATTCCAAAGTCTGAAATGACTGCGGTGGCTGGAAACAACTGCTCGATATAATACATCTCTGGATTTCTGGTTTGATGTCTCGTCCTGTGCCTATTATGATCAAAGTACACAACAGATTATTAATGTATTCAGAAAGTTAACCCGTATAGTAGGCTGCCAATATTAAGATTAACGGCATATCATCATCCTCAGCGAACGGAATTATTGAAAGCTTTTCCAAGCGTCATCCTCAAAGTTCTATTAAGCAGCAGCCAGATTAAATGGACAGAACCTACCTTGCTGTGGCTTGCTGAAGGACGTGGAAACCATGCTGCAACCCTTACTTATTTTGCACCTTTTCCTGGTACCTAGTTTAGTGTAGAGTGATCATTGGCTAAACCCCAGCAATGGATCAAATTAAATCTGCATCTTCTTGCAAGGGTAAAATATAAGGTGATATGGACGTTCACTTTTGAGAAATTTATCCCATGAGATGTGGTATCGATTTTGAAAGAATGCTAGACAAATTCGAGATAGGGTGAGAACAGGAATATATAGTTTCTTCTTTATTATGGCTATTTCACCATGATATGAGTTTTATATTATTTTGTACATATTATAATGTGAACTTTAATATTTATTTGATAACCAGTCTTCAAATTTCCTTGATAGTTACTAACATCTGACGTTGTTTATAGTTTAATGAACGAGTAGCTTTTTGGCATTGAGTAGCGGCAAAATGTTTGTAGCTGTAAAGGAAAGAGAACGCCTTTCACGGAGTTTTAATCTTATGACGAAATGTTTGCTGGCGATCTAGCATCATTTGGAACAATATTTATAAAGGAATTACGTACAAAATTTGAAATGGAGAACACAGAGAGGAGAAAGAGTGAAGGTTATGAGGTTTGTTATTCATTGGACGAAGTAACGCCTTCATATTAGTTTTGTAACTGGCCTCTCTCTATACGATACATTGTACTGCCAGCTAGATATGGTCTGTAAGTTGATGTTAACAAATAAATTATTAGTGTGTACGTAATTTGTGTTAGTACCAAAGTAGGTATAGCCCCAAATTTTCGGAATTTTTAATCAATTTATCATCAATGGTGTCCTTTTCGAATGTAGGAAGTAGTGCCTATACTAATACCAATAATTCTGAATATCATGGCAGAAGTAATGGTGAAGTGACCATCTATAAATCGATCTGCCTTGACAGAACACCCACTAGATACGGCCCATGGAGTCAGATTCATGGCATTAGTCACTGACTACTTTGTTTGAAGCAATTTGCTATCTATATTATCTTACGATATTGCATTGGAATCTATCTTCTTTCTGTGGCCACGTTATATGTTACATTGAATTATTTTGTTCTATTTTCAATTTTGCGCAATATTTTCATTCAGACTATTTTTCATTTTGCATTGCCTCATTATTAGTATGTATCTATATCAATGCCAATTCCATAAATGTAACAAAGTTGTTTTCTTTATTACCTTGCGTTTAATCATATTGTAAAATGTATTGTTTATATAATCATGGCATGATCGTGCAGTACATACCCTGTAATGTGATTTCTCAGTCTCTCAAAACAGGCCATGTATAGGCCGCATTAAGTCAGTCGGCTGGAATCATGAATGGACAGTCAGTGCGACGATGAATTTTAGTCATCTGAAGCCTTTTCAACTGATAATACTTCTTTTATTAAAGAAATCTATCAATCACGATGTTTTATACCTCGTCTCTCGATTTTCCTTCTTCATTACTCTAAATCAGTATTTTTAAAGTAAATTAGAAAATATTAATTTAACACTAAATGTATGTATTGTGTAAAAGATAGATTAGATGTTTTAAATATAAATGTACAGATCTTTTCTTTGGCATCAAAATATTTCTTGATTATTCTTTTAATATTACCTATTAGAAAATTTCTTTAGTCTTCTAGTTTTCAACTTGTAAAGTTTTCAACCCAAAACTACAATTGCATGCAGATGACTTTAGGATTATTGCCAGAGCAAGGAAGATATTTTCAATATAGAAATTAACATCCTGTATAGTATTTTTAAACAGTCAGGAAAAATGTTTATTTGATTATATCATGACTTGAATAGCAATAGTGGATTCAGTTTCAAACTTTTCACGTAAATAAACTTCCCAAGGGCACAAATAATGTCCAGTCTGGTATTATTCATTTTATATAGGACATTCATCTTGAAAATTGGTTTGCTTTTCTTGAAGATTCTAGATCTCTAGACATGTGGCTTTCTTTGTGGGAAATGTTCTTGCATTTCTTTTAGGTGTGTTTTAAGTGTCTTCTGTCATTGGCTAATCCTTTGCTTCTCGCGTGTATGTAAACATTAAATTCTTAATATACTCAGTTTCTATCTCCTTTTCTAGATTACAAAATAAAATCTCTTTCTAATATCATTTGTTGTAAATCATTCTCCTTGTAACCAGAGAGCTGGGAATGGCGTCGCTGCTCTGCCTCTGAAACCAGACGGCCTGTATGGGCATGAAGATTATATCTTGACGCGTTGAAGGGCTACAAGCTCTGTCATTGAACATTTGCTATGGTCATTTTGGTCCTCAGAGTATGTTCCTCAGTCCACCATGGGGCTTGATTCTGATCACAGAAAATCTTTGGTTATATCGAATTCAGATGAAGGGTATCGGGTTCTTTTAGAACTTCTCTAAATGGATTGTTGCCATGGCCCAAGGGATCAGTCAGCGTGAGTAATTTTGTGCACCAAATGCGACCCTTGCCAGCGACTGGTGTGCTTTCCTGGAATCCGCCCAGGAGGTATTCACTGGATTTCTAAGAAAAGAATATGGGTTCCAAGCATTAATGGCAGCTGGGTCTCCTGCTGAAACACAGTCTGTTACCTGCATGTTCTTGGATTTTGCTAGAATGCACTGACAGTGCCCCAGATTAACGTCTCTGTTGTACATGGTTGCAGTCCCCAGGGTGCCACACATGGGTTGGTCACTCCCAACATCAGTTCGCATGTAAATCTCAGACCAGCTCCAGCCCAGTGGGATGTCAAATGCCTCTTCTGCTTAAATGGAAGCCTGAGAGATTCAGGTCATTGGTGAATGGGTCTTCAGCCAGCAGACACAGTTAGCTGTTTGCATGCCACGTGAGTATTATTTTTGCAGGCTGGGAGGCAAGAGAATGTGCCACGGCGGAGAATATTTGCTGTATCAGATCAGAAAGGAGGTTGATCTAAAAGTTTCCACATTACATCAGTTTTCCAGGCATTGCCACCCAGATACCAATTAAAGGGTAACACATAATTATCAAAAGAAGGTTGAGAACTGGTGTCCACTTAACAGTGTAAGGTGGGCATCTCTGAAGGAAATGTATATCTATTCTCTGAGAATCTCTATCTTTTCAGAAATGTGGTTGGACATTTTCATTGGCCAGATTCTATTAAAACATAGATTTTCATTTTTACATAGTGGTTATTTGTTTTGGGATGTGGCTAATTTTATGGACTGTCTTTCAATTTCCATAATCTTGTGAAAAACCTAAATATTTTCATGGGAATAAAATATTTGCAATTGAACAGGTTTTAAAAAGGGTAAGTTTACAAGGATGAAATGAGCTATTTAATGATTTTCCTGAATTTATAATATTATATTAGCTGCCACCCCACAAGCATGGTCTTGCAGTATGTTCCAGAACAGCAAGTTTATCGTTTTTATAGGCCCAAATGAACAAACACACCCCAGATGATGCAACAGAGGTCATGGAAGATTCAGATCATTTGCTGGGACTTCCCGGCAGGCTTGGAAGTATCAATGGCTGGTGAATATCCCTTGAGTAGAGTGATGTGAATAAGGAGAGTGCAGCAGACTGGCGGCCTTTGGTGGCATGACTGCACACATGGTGTTGGCATTGGAGTCCATTAAACAGCCTCCCAGTATGAATAATTTGGCCTCAAATGCCCAGAATATGTGCACTCTGTTTGGCATTCTAAAAGCACAAACTAGGTTGAAGTAGTTGTTGGTAATTAAAATCATTATTTTAGTCTCGTTATTACATGGATGCAATTGTTTCGTGTGGCCGTAATTTTGTACAACACCCTTACATGAAATCCTAGTTTTGAAATCTGAGCAGGCAGTGAAACTTTGCAACTGGCATTTATGAAGTCGATAGTTTAGTTAGTTAGATCTTTGTAGATTATTAATTTGTTTATAAACCTTCATTCTTCAGGTTGTGAGGTTTTTGATTCAGGCTCTCGATCTGTTTAGGTTGAAATGTGTTGCTGTGCGTTTTGTATGAGCATTTTTGCAGACTCTCATCACTGAGTGTTATATGACAGCTACACTATATTGCATGGCAGTGTGCTTTGGACTCTTTCCAGCACTGAGGTCATCACCGTGATCCATATCTCTCCATGCTTTGTGACTCACATTCAAACAGGCTCCCAGGAGTTGTGTAGGTTGTGAGTACCAGCATAGAAGATGGGCAGTCTAATATCTGCTATGCCTTACATTAGTTCTGTTTAACTGTAAAATGTGCACAGCAATATATTGTAGATATAAATACATCTTCTAGGCCAAGTTCAATGGAATCAAACTCTAGACAATACAAATAGGCCTGCATGTACCCTTTTCTGCTTGTGGGATTGTACATTTAGCAACTCTTTATGCAAAACACCTGTCTTGTCTAGGAATGCGAAGCCGATCATGTTATATACAGATCTTTTATTTTCTACGTGGTACATTCAGTGTACAGAGTAATCACATTCATTTTATAGTGAGCTAATTACTTATTGAATGGGCTGTAGATAATTCAGATGTAATGTAGGCTTTGATGTGTATTGATATTTGTAGGGCCACTTTCTACTGAAACACTTTAATTAACTTTAAATGAATATGTTTAGAAAATATACTCGTGTTCAGATGAATTACAAAGTAAAATTGAGGTTCTAGCCTTTATCTGGACAAGACAAGAAGTACAATTCCTCGACAAAGCAACGTATCGGATATCGGAGATGTATTTAAGAATTTTGGATTGTAAGTCTTTCTATTTGTAAAAATGTTGTTTTTTCTTTATGGTATCATTTTCAAAAAGGATATAATTTTAAAAAATTAATTTTATATATATTTATGAATCATATGGATTATGAGTAATACAAATTTTGGTGTGAGTAAAGATTTATGAAAAATAACAGCTCAACTTGACTAGGAGTTGAAGATCAGCTCAGCTCCTACAGGCAGGGGCTGCAGACTCAGCCTCTAGACCGGAGACAAGCAGGAACTCTGAGACAGTATTAGCGGAAGGAAACGAAAGAAGTGTCACAGTGATTCAGTTAGATGCGTGTTATTGTGTAAAAGGATGTCGTGCTGCATTAGATTGTATTAAAGCGTTAGGCTCGACAGGAGTCCTGACTGATTACTTTTTACAAGCCTCTCTGCCTTGCAACCACTGGACCAAGATGTGGAAAGTGTTTACAATATATGTGATCCCATAGTTTTTCCTCTAAATACAACATCATGTAATTCAGAATCAGAGTAGTGTAGCATGGGGATGGTGGATTCTTTATTAGAACCCAGAACTGATTTAGAGATTAGGTGGAGTCTCTTATTGAGTAAAATCCCAAATCTATGTATAGGCGAGAATTTAATTCAAGGACAGGTGGAAGAATTAAACTATGCTTATTTTGGTTTAAAATGAAGATTGAAGTTGTGGGATGACAAACATTGAAAATCAGAAAGAAAAATAAAAGTTGACCCAAGCATTTTTAGTACTCAAATAGGCAGATTGAGACTACGATACAAGGCACATGATGAAATCCAAGTGACAATTCTGAAAATATTTATATTGTTTGTATATACTATATATATGTGTGTGCTTAACAATATTTATTGAGGATATTAAAATCATGCTCCTCTAGTAAATTGAGTTCTCATTATTGCCTTCATTATTTGTTCTGCAAATTATTCATAAAGAAACTGAAGATAGTTAATTTTACCATATAACTCTTTAGAATTTTCTCAGATCTGTTTGTACAGCCCCATCTCTCTTTTATATATATATGTGTGTATTTGCCATGCTCCAATGACACCAGCGCCCTCTTTATACCCAGATGTAGGCAGGAGAGTGGCTGCCACTTCTGTCCCACAACAGCGCCCTTAGCAATAGTTTTGGACCCTTAATTAATATCAAAAGTCATCCACAACAAATGGCGCACTTCGTCTTAACATGGCAGATGCTTAATCAACAGATTCCCTCCTAGGCCTTACTACTAAGGCCAGTCTCCTTTCAGACCTGAAAACTGCCGTCTCCTTTGCAGACCTAAACCAAAGCTTCAGACTCTAGGCAGTCTCTTCTGTGTCAAAGAGTGTGCCACTGTAAACAAAGATATGATTTCCCGCCTGATCAAATGTCTTATCAGTGGCTCCATCCATTGTCTGTTGATGTTGGAATAACACCAGGCAGGATGGCTTTTAAGCAGAGTATGTCTTCCTAATCCTGCTCTGACCTCTTAAATTAGCATGGCAGTAGAGATCAGGCACCTCTCTGGCATGCCTCAGCAAACCACCAAGAAGATCTTATATTGTAGTACAGAACAGGCCAGTTCTTATTGTCCCAGAAAATTGGCACTTGCATTTAGGTGTAAGTTTTTCCTTGTTGCTAGAAATTCTTTTCGTTCTTCGTGATCAAATTAATATCTTCAAGCTTCAGGTTCATTTTGAAGTATCAGTTTCAGTCAGACTCTTTGATGGTCAGAGATTAATTAGTGGTAAATACAGATGCTGTATGCCTCAGATTTGTACTTCTCATATACCATTCTTTGGGAGGCATGAGCAAAATGTGCTTTACAGAGAAAGATTTGTTTCTCAGATCAAGGCTTATTCTGGTTTAGCTTTGGCTAAGTTCAGGAGGTATTTTCTGACATTGAAATACTTGAATTAAAAGAACACTAGATATCTCATAAAAAGTTTCAGAGCTATGATGTAGGCTGCTGCAACAATTCAAAATTCTCTAGTCTATCTCTGAAAATATATCTGTGAAATGCTCTCACTTTCAATGAAAAACAGGATTAATGATTTTCTGTAAAAGATTCTATTCAAACATAGTTGCTCTTTTTGCTGTATTTGTGTGGATATGATTTTGGTTCTGTTTCATTACCGCCAACTGCAAATGAGGCGTGAATAAAAATCTTAAATATTTTCAGGAAAGATTACGCAGTGAGTTTTTAAAAGATTTAAGTCCTTAAGATGAAACTCTTCTTCAGTACGTTTTAATATTTCAAGTTATTATCTTCATCACAAATCAGTCTTGTACGAAAGATATTAAACAGTTCATCGTTTTGACCGTAGCACCTAGATTAAAATGTGTCAAAGAATTTTGCACCTCCTGGGTTCAACGACAGGTATTAGCGTCAATGAAGATGCAATATCAGGTAGAGTTACAGAATAAGGAGAGTGCTTGGCATGCAGGCGTGCCCAGATGTGTGGCTTCCTGTAGTGGCATTGCCAGAGTCCGTGTTGTTATCCACTGCCAGATGACCAGTGGACCTCTCATCGCAGACACTGAAAGACCGTGTATAGTCCAGCAACTCATGACCTATCAAGTATTTGGACACTAGTGCCGTGTCAGTCAGAAAGAGAAAGATGGTGGAGAACAGCCCTGTAGCACA